>KN824968.1:0-44708 GCA_000827395.1 Paxillus rubicundulus Ve08.2h10 | reverse complement strand
GGGTAGCAGAGAGGGATTGCATGATGATTGTGGTTGAAAGGAAAGAGGTGTGTGAACTTTTTCAAACTCAGACATAGTATTTATATGTGTATATTTGCTTGTAGCACCAAACAACTGCAGCTACATATCCCTTCATTTCATTGAAATTCCACCTCTCAAGCTAAGAGTACATAAACTGTTGCAATGGTATCACTGTTTTATAATTGGCGTATCTCCACAGCCCCTGAAGCAAATCACATAACACAGGAACCGATTTGTAGCCAGGAGTGACTACTACAATGCGCGTCACCAGAGCTAAGCGAGATTCTCATGCTCTTTTATGATATGCCTTGCACATCACATTTAGGCCAAACATTGCAATGGTTTATGGAGTCACTGTATATCCATTCTCTGGGATGCATAGTGGTGTGCCAAGGGCAATCAATGCACCAGTGCATGACTGAAATGCTGAGAAACACATTGGTGTAACACAGACAATCTTGCCATGTCAGTAGGATGTCAACACACATTTTGCACTGAATTTCACATTGTAGACATGTTCCAAAGTGTATATATGCATTCTCTGGCCTCCATAGTGCTGCATTGAGGGTGCTGAATGCATCGCCAATGCATTGCTGAAATGCTGAGAAATGTGTCAGCATAGCATAGATGCTCAGAAACATCTCTTCAATGTGAAAATTAGTGAATTGGGTGTACCTATCCCCTGTGTACACAGTACACAATGAGATTATCTATGATATGCCAACATGTCCCTCAGCATTGCAGCTCTGCATTGGCACTTTTATCGCCCTCAGTGGGTGATGATCCATGGCAGAGAATGCATGCATACACTCAGAAACATGTCTGCAATGCAAAATTGAGTGAGCCAGGTGGACAGATGTCCTATGTACACAGTGAGATTGTCTATGCTATGCTGACATGTTCCTTGGCACTGCAGCTCTGTGTCAACACTTTCATCATCCTTGGTGGGTGATGATCCATCCTGGAGAATGCAGAAATGTGTACTGACATCCTATTGACACCACAAGATTGTCAATGCTACACTGCCACTTTTCTCAGCAGTGTGCCTGTGTGTTATGTGGAATGCCAGACAACCAATAAGCTGATGGGCAGATGGGCAGAATACTGCATGTACCTAAGGTGCTCCTCTGATGACCGGCCATGTAAACACCACAAAGTTTTGTAGTTGAAGCAATAGCAATATTTCAACATATGGAAATACCAAAATTATGGGTGGCTTCCTGAACTGTGCAGCTAACTCAAAATCAATATCTACCAAGTACCATTTTGCCTGTAGTTGTCAATGCCAAAGCTGAGAACCAATTATGTACATAGCTACAGTGAGTAGAAATGGTCCATGGGCCCATGGGTGGAATGCCAAGACAGCCAACAAGCCCATGGGCCCATGGGAAGTATACTGAATATACCTACTGTGCTCCTCTGATGGGCCCATTTGCCAGAAAACCCCCTGATCCACCAACTTACCTGTTTTTCACCCAATGTCCCAATCAGTTGATCATCAAAGGCAAAATGGGCCCATGGGTCAGTTGCCAAAAAATCAATATGGGCCAACATTGGTTGACTGGTTGACATCCCTATGATATTGGAATTGGTTTCCTGGTTGCCTTCCCAAAATTAATGCCTATTCTTGTGCCACATAGCCATACACCTTTGTCAACCTCTCCTGATGCAACATCTCTCCTCCTCACAGCTGTCATTCTTCTCCTTACAAATCATCTTGTTCCCAAGACTTCCAACTCTACAGCTCTTCTGGTGACTCCTACCAAACCCTGCAAATCTTCTTGTCATGAATCTCCACCCTTGTCCCCTGTCCCACCAGCTGGGAGCAAGATTCATGCCTGTCTTGAAGACTTTTTCAGGGCGAAAGGTGTTGAGTTGTTGTTAAGATGCTAAGTCCTCCGGGCTGTCCAGAGTTGTCGGAGGTGGAGCAGACGTCGGCTTCAACTTATGTGTTGTGCCCTTGTCCAAGTTCAGTCCGATATTTATGAGGGGCGGAGATGAGGAGCGGGGGAGCGGAGTGATGGCGGTACAGAGTAGTAGGATGAATTATCAGAGGTCAGAGGTCAGAGGGTCAGAGTGACAACAAGAAGGCTGGCTTCAAGTGTCAAGCGAGGGACTTAAGTTGGGCAGAGAGGAGGAGTGATCAAAGTTGATATTTGAACTGAGGAATACAGAATACAAGAGGGGTTTATATACTATGGGGACAAGTAAACACGGAGGGCACTGGAGTGCCAGAGTGAAGCAGGATGTGAGTTAGAGATGTCAAAGAGATAGGATTAAGTCGGGAAAATGTCAGAATGTCGGGAAATGTCAGAAATCAGATTATTCAGAAGGTGGAAACATTAGATATGTCAAATGTCTGTCAAAGATGTGAATGGTAAGGAATCAAGGCACAGGAACGGGAATGTTAAGGAGAAGGCGGAAATGCAGAGAAACGGAGAAATGGAGAAACAGAAGGCAGAGAAAGTGGGCTCTGGAGAAGCAGAATTGACTTGTGCGGCACGGAATATGACAGTTGTGACAATCTGAGGAGACATTGACTGATCTTGATTTGACACTTGATATTATTGCTGACATACCTATCACTTGCCTCAATGAACTTTTGAATACTGTTAAAGGGTGTATTCATAAATATCAGGCTTTCACAAAGGAATGGTTGAGCCACTGTAGGAAAGCAGTCTTCCCTATGATTGCAAGTGCCAAATTCCAGTATCCTCATTGCCCTACCAGACTATCCAAAACACCACTATCTATTCCATCCACTTTTTGCCTCATCTCCACCCTATTCCCACAATATCCATCCATATCTGTGTGGTGCCCACACCCCGTGCATCACAGAAACTTATCCATCTTTACAGATTCCTGTATTTACATCCACCCATATCCAGTTCTGTCCATCCTAACTTACTAGTAAGCCTTGGTCTTTCCCCACATTGTACTCATTTCATTGAACATAGTCCATGGTCCACTCTATGTGTATTCCATTTGCTCTGTTGACTTGTACCTTATGCTTTACTTTGGTTTGACACTGTCACAGGTATTCCCACACTATAAAAGTCTGTACCTAGTCTCTTTAATGCCATCTTTTTGTCACCATGGACTTGAGGTCAGATGCATGTAAGACCCAGATGAAAATTGACACCTCTACCAACTCTTCTATGCACCCCAACACCCTAAGTTCTCTTTATATCACTCTGCCCATCCACCTACCCCAGAAAGCCCACAGAAAGCACACCACACTCATGCCCATCTCCTCTAGGGACTGACATATTTCCCCTTCTAGAGTTCTTCTCACATGGAATCCCTCCTGGGTCAATCTTATCACACCCCTTCTTTATATTATTCCCTCTGTTTTGACCTCTTAACACCAGGAAGGGACTTTGTATCTTTTCACTGCCTTCAGTGCAAGAAGTATCAATTGAACTAGGCCATAGTTGACCTCATCTTTTGATTTACACTATGGAATTGAGCACTGCTCTAATGTTTCAATCACAAGTACCTGCAATTGATGATCCAGCTCTCAGCATCTTCTAGCAACATTGACATCACTGCCTAATGTATTAACCATTGCCTAACCTGAGATGTCAGGGCCTCCTTCTCATGGCACTGCAACCATGCCTTGATAGAAGAAAAGGCCTGTTCAATTGGATTGAAGTCTGGAGAATAGGGTGGCAGATAGATGAGTTTTGCGCCTACACAAGATTTTTAAGGATGTGCCACTACAGACTACAAAGAAGGTTTGCCACACTGAGCCTCTATGATCTCATGAACTTTGTCATCATGATGAATTGCACAGATGTCCATGATGACAATACTACATGGTCCCAGAAAGGGTGTCAACTTTGGAGCCTGATAATAGTCAGTAACACCATAGCAAATAAAATGAGAGACAGACTAGCTGATCATGAAGGAACAAGATTAATTTATTCTTGTTGACTGAGCCCTCAAATATGTTGAGTGCAATGATCCCATCTACACACAGTGATAATAGGATTGAAAAGCATTGCCACATATGAACATGTCACATTGCACACAAGCTCTTCTTCCCAAAAGAGACAATCCATCAGTATGCTGATTGGTCTTGTCATCAATGCTTGATTCATCAATCCAGATGAAATATTACATTGGAATATCACTATATTCTGCTTTCCATGTTGCACAAAGGAGCTCATTCCTCTCAGATGCTGTTTTCTGTTAAAACTAGACACTGTTAGACCTCAGTCTTACTGTAGCATAACTGACTGAGGGTAGGAAAGTGTGGGATGGGGTACTATATACATGGTTGATATTCCAACTGTCACGAGTTGCTGCTCCAACATTTTCAAGAGCTGCTTGTGTGAGAGTTGGAGCTGACAAATTGACCTTGACAAAGTTGCAAGGGATCTCAAATTTCCAAGAGCCAGTTTTGGATCTCATCAAGATATAGAGTTGGATTTGCATCAAGGATAAATGAGATAAAAGTGATATCCCCTTACTGAAGACTTCATGGTCACCCTTGATGGTGCATGAAAGGATTGCTGACTTGACCAAAGTTGCAGTGCAATCAAAGAATTCCATACATTGTACATTCAGAGCAGCCAGCAAGTTCTGCTATCTCCCCAGCAGACTTTCCACCTTCATATTGCCATGCAACAATTCTGTTTCACAGCTAATCACCAATGTGAGGTGGCATGACAGATGGTGGTGAATATGAGCCTGTCACACAATTGTTACAATTTTATTAATTCTTTTTCCATTTCTTTTGGTTCTCTGATCATATTTTTAGGGCCCAAATAGTTACAAATACACTATTTCCTGCATCACACACTGTAGTATGTACTACAGTAGACTTTCTCATAATGCATACTGTCAAGAGCCTCAAAATCCAATGCATTATGAGAATTATGCATTATGAACATGCATTTTGGCAGGTACAGAACCATACCTCACTGGACTTTCCCTCAAAAACTTATGCATTATCCGATACCACCTTATGCATTATGAGAAAGTCAACTGTAGTATCTGCGAAGTGATCGTGCAAGTAACAGACCAAACCTGAAGTAAATTGCTAGCGCTGTCTTCAGAGCTTGCATACTTTGGTCCCAACTGGGAGTCACTCAGTTCCAGCAAGCAGCTTCTCAACAGCAGTGTCGATCGTTTGGGGCGTCGTAGTTGACGCCCAGCGATTTACGACCTTGCCCTCCTGATCGACCAAAAACTTCTCAAAGTTCCACTATAGCGACCCCATCAAAATTCAACAAAGTCAGGGAGCGGCCGCGCACGAACCTTGATCCGTGTCAAACCCAAGATCCCTGCCTTCTCGTTCTTGAGCCATTCGTAAACGGGATTAGTGTTGTCTCCATTGACGTCGGATTTCTTCATGAGGGGGAAGGTGACTCCGTGATTGCGCTCACAGAATGATGCGATGGTTGCGTCGTCACCAGGTTCCTGACCACCAAACTAGATGTGGCGATATTAGCAAACGAGGATTCGGAAGTAACGCGCGGGCTCACTCACTTGGTTGCAAGGGAACCCGAGAATCAGGAATCCGCGTTCTTTGTATTTGTCATAAAGAGCTTGGAGACCTGTAAATTGTTGATTAATTCCCAACAAAAGGGGGCCAGTATACAACGTGTGCAGCATACCTTTGTACTGAGGGGTGAATCCGCTGCAGATCCATGGAGTTCAGTGAGTCTTGGGCTGTCTTGGAGGTTCCACAAATCCAGTCGAAACACTTGACGCACCATTCTGATGCAACGTTGACGATGAGAACCACTTTCCCTTTCAGATCGTCGAAGTTATAGCTGTTTCCATTGGGAAGGTCAGCCTTGAGGTCGTAGAAATTGGTGGTGGAAGACATTGTTTGTGTTGATAGGGTAGAATGGAACGGCTGAAAGCGCTGATGTATTGAAATAAAAATTCGTGAGTGCTCTGGCTGTCGCGAAGCCAGGAGACTTGGTAGGGAATAATACTTGTTTATAAGAGATAGATGACGAGTGGACCTTGGAATCATTTCCAATAGCATTGATGCGTAGAATAAGAAAATCGGTAGTTATCGGTCACATATTAGGAGGCAGTTGAAAAAAACCTTTGTTACCATCTTGATACATATCATCCAAGTTACTCATGATATCTTTCACGCAAAATCTTTTTTCTTCTTCCTGATCATTGCCACGTACACATGGAAACACCCGGACGGCCTTCCAGAACGGTTTTTGCGACCACAGTGCTGGTCTGACAGCTTCACCAACGAACTAACTTAAGAAAACTTCACCACATTTAGGGAACCCTTTTGGCGGTTTAAACATAAGACACTTGTTGTCGTGTCACCAGGTGAGCGTCCAAGTACTATCTTTTCTATGATGATTCTCCTTTCACCCAAACCGAAGCTATGGCTATGGTGAAACTCTTACACTAAAAACTAAGAACAGCCATCTGATCTCTTTCTGGTTCCCTTGCTTAACTCGATGCAATCACCATGCTGACTAGCAAAACAACAGTCTAATGGATAATTCCGGTTGTCTGCTTGTGTTCTTCAGAGTTGAGAGATTTTGAGGTAAGCCGCTACGCTCACTTGTGATTTTTTCTATTATTTCACGATGATAATACATTTCACCGAAACCTGAGCCACGGCACTGGTGAAAAATCTCACAAATACTAAGAACAGCCATCTGATCTCTTTGGTGCTCGCTTTGCCTCTGGTCTACATATACTGACCATCTTGACAGAACCCGTACTGGTCAGGGCGGATATGAGGAACTAGATGTTGGTAAATTATAGAATATGGTATGCTGTGTTCGACGTGTACCAATCAACCTGATAATCAAAAAACGGGCGCTATAATATATTCAACCGTTCTGGGGAGCCTTCGACTTCTTATTTCGACCCAGTCAGCTCGATCAACTTGGCCTCTCGCTCGCGCTGAAGTGTGGACGTTAGCCGTGGTCGAATAAATGGCATCGTTGACGTACATCGTCCGTTGCCTTCACGATCCGCAGTCTCTCCACCTCCCTGGCGCACTCGGCAACACGCTCCTCCATATCCATCACGATTTCTCTCTCTGACCCCAATCGTTCCTCCTGTGCTCTAACCTCACCTCCCTTCCCTTCCCACCTCGCACGTTCCTCAATGCAACGGGCTTCCGCGCGAGCAACTTCTTGCGCCGCTCGAGCCTTCGCCTCGTGGAATCTACTCTCGGCCTTTTGAGCAGCACACAGCACCTTAGCATGCGCAGCTTCGGCTTTTGCTTCCCGTTTGACAGCCGCTTTATGAAGGGCTTGCAGTGCGGCAAGCGTTTTCAGGGCTGCTTCAAGAGCTACCTTCTCGGTGGATGATTCGGTCTTGAGGAGCTTTGAGAACTTTCTGGATTCCTTTTCTATGATCGGGGTGTGCATGTGAGGTCAATGCCTGGACAAGAGACATAAAGCTCACTCTCTTGCTTGGTAATTTTCTCTTTCTGACGCTGGCTCAGGGCTCGTTCAGCGAGGGAAGCTCTGAACCAGACGCTCTCGTCGACGTCTGGCTTGGCGTTTGGTCCTGTGAGGGCCGCGCCGTTCACAAATGCCGTAGTAGCACCTGAGGTCGTTCCAGTGGTGCGCGTACTTTTTGTCGTGCGAACTGAGCTCTTTCTCCCGAGAGCATTTCCCCCTCCGCCAAAGGTGCTTGCCCCTCCGATGATTGGCCCGTCATCTCTGCCTCCCGAGGAGATTGGGAGAGAGTGGAAGGAGGAGGACCTCTGCTCAGCAAAGGCACCTCCACTATCTGGATGCCTGGATGGGGAGCCAATGAAGTCACGTCTGCCGCCCCTGTTTTGGGAGCCCATGGATGGCAGTGGGCGGGGATGGGCAATATACGAACGGGACAACCTCTCCCCCTTGTCATGAACACCATCTCCGAGGTTGCCGTCGATAGGGGCCCTTTCAGGATCGTGATGTTGAGAAAGGCCTTGTTCAAGTCGTCCTCTCCTACCGTGCATTTCATCAGCCCTGTCGTCTCCGCGTGAAGAGTAGTGCATGATAGGTGCGCCAAAATACCGAGACACCGAGGAAGGGTGGCGATCTGAAAAGAAAGACATACACTCTGGGAAGATGCGAACAAACACGACAAATGCAATTGGTACCACAACTGAGACAGCGTAAATAGCAATTTCGACGAAAACCAGGTATGTAATCGAACGACGTCATCCTTGCTCCAGTCTACTCCTGGCGTCGCCGTTTGGCAGGTCACTCCTCTCATTTACCACAGGTCACCTTCTCCGAGTTCACGAGTGGCCGTCACCAGCAGCTCGTCCTCCTGCTCGGCATACAACGCCTTCACAACCTCCTGCTCCTTCCACCCACCTCCCTTGACAGGCTCCAACGTGTATTCGATCGATAAAGCAGAGAGTGCTCCTCCATAAGCATGAGAGATACCTGCATCAACAAAAACTCCATTATTAACAATGCATTTTGCAAGCAAAAAGATAAAACCTGTGTCAATGATGAGGACTTTACCCCCGCAGCGCGCCACAATATTTTGGAGGTTGGGCGTGTGTCCCATCACCATCCGGCGCGTACCAGTCTTCTGCAGCACCTGGTCCACGCGGGAACATATCTTAGATTCGTCCTCGTCTGCCCAGCCACGGTACCACAACGGTCCATCGCTGCCGTAAAGACGCGCCTCCTCACGAGTAGTGCCTGCAGGTAAACCAGGGTACGCGTGGGGCGGGTGAGGGGGTGGCTGTGGCGAACGAGCTCTCAGTTTATGAAGAAGCGACGAGGAGATGTTATTAATTGCACTCGGGAATGGCTGGAGGTTGGGGTACATCGGAGCCAATCCACCATGGACAAAGGAAAAGGCTGCGTGTGAAAGGGGTCCAGCGTTGGCACGCGCGTACACGCTGCCGTCCTCGGGCGGGTAATCGGTGTTAGGTGGTCCGAGAAGACTATGAAGAGGGAGCCGCGCAGCAGTGGTGTAGTTAGAGGCCCAAATATTACCGAGCCATCCAGTAGTAACAGCCTTCTGGCGTGCGCTGATCGATCCAAACGTTTCGATCTCGGAGGGGTACACGTATCTGTGTGGTACTCGTCACGATGCAGTCACATCGGAAATTCTAGGGCGTACCTCCAGTCACCTGGAAGGTATCGTCAGCACCAGGCTAGGGCGCAAAGCGAGGCACGTACCAATAGCATTCATCCATTCGTGATTCCCGAGAAGGCTGACCATCACGCCACCCACACCGTGCGCTTGTTCTCTTAGCTCCTCCATCCACTCGAAGAGCTCAACAGTATCGTCACCTCTTCAGAACGATCAGCTAGCTCGGAAAGTACGAGCTGGCCGCGTACCTGTCTATAATATCGCCTGTCTGAACAAAAACGTCTACATTTCCACTCCAATTTCCGTCCTCGTCAACGACGCCCGCCATTTGGAGCACACGTCCAGCATTTATCAGGTCGCCATGTATGTCACCCACCGCGACAATCCGCCGGGTGAATCGGGGTCGTGGCTCGTCGATAATAACTTCAGAGTCCTCGCTATCCACTTGCTCTTTGGGGTGTTGGGCTCCCAAAAGTGTTTCCTGAGATGCTCCGAAGGGGGCCTGTATGGCGGCTTGTACGAAGCTTACAAGGCTAGAGAGAGAAATTGAATACCCAGGGCCCGACCCAAGATGGGGTGCTGGGCCCAGCGGCGAGACGTAGGATTGGGTAAAGTACGCGAGCGAGAGGACCAGAAACGGGAGGGCTACGAAAGCCACAGTCGATAATCGAGGCATTTACTGCAATTGACCGTCGACGTGTATTGAAGAATCCTAGGTCCTCGAAGTCCCCGCTCGTCTGAACGCAATAATGAGAACTTGAGAATGATCGAATGCGTCAACGAAGCAGGAGTCAGGGAAAGCGTTCGTGTCACCGCGGCTATTTGAGGGTTGATGCCGCACAAGGGCCTCGAGGACTCGTCGCGTGTATGAAACCAACGGCCTGAAACGTGTCTGGCAGTGCTATAAATTTGTGACGCCTTTGCAGTGATGGCCGTCTCGCCTTGATGTGTAACCCAAGTACTGTGGTTCATCCAGTGGCTACGTACCACTGGCACGATAAGTTATGAGTTATTTAGTTGGTAATATCCTCAGACTAGGCAAATCGTCGGCCACCACGATATACATAGATAGTCAAAGATAGTAAGTTGAAGCAGGACTGACCCTCAGCAAATCAAGCTAGTAGTACTAAGGCTTCAGTCTCGCCCCGATGTGACCAAATTGCATCGGACGTTCATTTATTCTATCGCTGGAGGAACACAAAAGTCTGATTATACGTAGCAAGCGTACAACCAAGGGGCTAGCAGTCAAACTTTCGACGTTCTGGGCAATGGGCCTCGAAGGTCAAAGGCACAAGTACCGCCAATTAAATTCCTAAGGAAACCATGATGGACGAACTTTCTTTGACAAGTCCTCGGAACCGACTCCTTATTCGCCGGTTTCTTGGAAGGGAGAGCTCAAAGGCTAGGGGTTTGAGCAGCGAAGCATATAGTTCTGACTTCTTAGAAAGCACGGCATGAAATGCATGTGTCCCGAGCCTGGTGCCAGCCCCCGTAAGCATACAAACATCTACAGGTTTCTTGAGGGACTGACCAAAGCGCATGAGCCTTCTGAATGTCACATCTCCCTCCACTCGCTCGAGAAACTCTATTCTTGGAGGTTTGAACGATAACCGCGTATGCATATCGAATCATCTGGCGAATAGTGTCTTTGCGAGGATAAGAACATCGTATCCGATTCCTACGAGGGCATCATTTGAACATACTATGAAAGAAGGTCACGTTCTTCGAGATGTCGGTTCCCCAGCTTTGGAGGTAGCGATGCATTTTCGCCGCAGCGGCAAGGAAATTTTGATAAATGTTCTGATGTATGATATGCTGTCTGTTCAGACCGGTGTCGTTGTACATGATATGGCTTCTTGCTTTAGCCAGCCTGTATCACTCATCAGCGTCATATTGCATTAGCTGACGCAGAGAAACTGACCGCAACATTTTGTGGACGAAGGAAACTCCAGGCCTGCGACCTTTATCCACCGTGAAGGAATCTTTGAGATCTACGTAGAAAGTTCAGAGTTTCCAGATCTCCGGGCCGAAGGGGGGATTACCTGTGCCATTGTATCTCGTGTAGTCTGCGAGAATGGAAAGGTCTGACATGTCAATGAGCAGCCCACACCAAGGGAAGTCTACAGAAAGAACTTGAATGAGCGCCTCAACCGAAATCCACACTCCATACATTTCTGCCCAAGTTGAATGACATTCATTATTTGGCTGTCGTAGTCGAAGTTAGTCCTCGTCTTCTCCTTCGATATCATGCAACCATATTCTGGGTGACCTTTGCTCATCACGTCCAGAAAAGACCTAGCCTTTCGCAGGCTGGTAGTCACGAAAAGATAGTCATCGACCAGTCTGAGTAGGAGCTGGATAGAAGCCTGAGCGAAATTGATGAAACAACAGTTAGTTCGCGACTCACGCTCTGTTGGTCGTCCGTGGAACTAAATTCACCCAATTTTCTTTTTTCCAAGTCTCCGTAACAATACGAACATAACAACGTAGAGAGCACGGATCCCTGAGGGATGCCCACGACCTGGCGATAATAACGGTGCCCTATCTAAGCGTCGGTTCAGTGTCATAATTAATCTGGTGTGCCATTTCCCCACCCGCCTTTACAAGGTTTTCGGTGATGTGTTCTTCAAGCAGCTGCATTGCGGTTCGCTTGCTCTCGAAACTATAATTTACCTGTTACGAATCGACGAAGGAAAGAAGATAAGTGGGCGATATTAACCCAGCATATCTAAATACCTGGTCAATAAATATGGTCTGTCGCAAGGCTTGGGCCATCTCGCGAGCATGGGCTATAAAGTCTGGGTGTTCATCTGTGAAAACTTCAAGGTCAGCTTAGAGCGGGTTCATCATGCACTTCAAGCAACCTTCTGGATGCGCTTTCTTAACGTACGCCCGTCTGACTTTCCCAGCAAGTGGAGTCATTTGTGCATATTTTTGAATGATATAGTTGTCCTGGACAAGCGATCAATAGCTATGATACCTGAGGTGTGCCGCGATGCTACCTCTGATATGAGCTGCTGCAGGATCTTGAGCAAGGTGGATTGTTCGATTGTATCGAAACAAGCCTGAACGTCGACTTTGACGAAATACAGCTTTGGCCTGGCTCCTTCAGATCGAGTGCGCTATTCAAATGCCTTCGGCTACTTACGCTTTGCCTGAAGCGTTGTCCTTAAGCAACTTTATCTTGTATTCCTTCAACCGCGCATAGATCTCGTTCGTTCCAAAAACAGAGGCACCAAGCAAACCAGGATGATTTCGCTGTGAAGGAAATTGTAATTTATGTTTGTAGTAGCTGTGCTTCTTGCCTTCTCATACGCCAGTATCTGGAAGGTCGTCTGAAGGATCTGATTGATAGATTGCTCAGGGCCACGGTGTGAAGTCTGACAAGATGTCATAATCAATTCCTTTAAGATCACACCTCACACACATACCTTGTTTTGGCTAGGGCTACGCCTCAAGTTGACAATCGGGCGCACTCCGGTCTCCTTGGGGAGCAAGCGAACGAATGAAAAGCCTAGTCTGCGCTGTCGGAGGATCTCTACTGCTTCTTGCTATGGGGGAGTAGTCAGCGAATGGCGGAGAGCAACGAACGATAAAACCTTTTCTATTTCCTGGAAAGTTTTCTCGCTGAGCTGATCAATCAGCGGGGCGCATAGGATCTCCCAGTCATCATGTCTGAAGTATAGGACTCGGCCGCGGAATGCAGAGGAATCTGTCACGTAAAATGTTGTCTGAAATGCTTCCAGTTACGGAACGGACCAAGGATACACCAACAGCTACCAACCTTGATCAGCGGAATGACGAAGGAGTCGAAATACCAAAACATGAATTCTTCCAACAATTCTCGCCGTTTCAGAGAATCTGTGACGGACACTCGTGGCTGCTGCTGGGCAGCAGTTCCTGGCGGAATAAGCCAATCACATTCAGCAGTGCTGAAACCTTGGAGGACGTGGTGCAGCGAAAGTGTCTCATATCGCCCGCCAGTGATAAACTCCTTGATTTCTGTCACGGGCTATACCCCACCCTTAAACAAGGAATTGGAGGATGACGTACGGTTTTGAACAAGCTTGAAGTTCCTCTGGCATCCCCAGAATTGCTTGGGAATAACGATCTTCGTGACGAGCACGACATAACGAAAGACCTATGCGGTGATAAGCCCTCAGCTTGGACAGACACCATGACACACACCTCGACATTGCTGCATGCAAACTCGACAAATCGAGGTTTAAGCTGAGCATGTCTCTTAGCCTGAGAGAGCCCTTGAGGTAGAATTGAGTTTCCAGCTGAATCAATGGACATGTCGGCACTGCGTGTCGTTGGTTGAGACTTCAGGTGAAGGGAGTGCTCAGACACCATTTCCTAATTCCGTTAGGGACCACGCCTCGCCTTGCCCAAAATCATGCTCACCAAGATGATGCTACTATCCATCGTCTGGTTGTCGGACGTAGCGACCTGACCAAAGTTTCCAATCAGAACGCGACCCATACTTGAGATCAATGAAGTCTTGTCACTTTTGACGGGCAAACTTTGTTACATAAGGGCTTGTAACCGCACTTGCCATGCCTCCAGATCATCTTTTCGGTCAACTGAAGAACATCCCTGAGACGTTTGGGGGTTTTACAGGGTCCTAATAGCTATACAAGGGGGTCAACCTCGTGCTTGGAACTCGAAGTACTTCTCACCTTGATCTCCTGTTCCCTGTCAGAATAATCGGGTTGTTGGTACTTCTCCTTCCGGTTTGTGACGTAGCTGAAGACATTTGGGAGGCCATACTGCAAAGGAAACATGTATTTGCTGAGGTGGCGGGCATCTTTTGCTAGTTTCCTAGGGTCAGGATCCTTGTACGTGACAGGGTTGGGCCGCGCTCTTTTGGAGTAAGATGGGTGCAAGCGGTTGAGCACATCTGACTGAGAATTAGTGCCGGGATTTTTGTGGAACCGAAAAGGTGTTACGTTGATGGGGCAATCCAACGACCATTCGAAAAACAGCGGGATCCCGGTTAGGCCTGGAATAGAACAGTCGGCCCCGCAAGAAGGATATATCCGCTGCAGTACGTCTTCGTATGGTGAGCACGTCATATTAGAGGTTCTGCATGATGATACTTCACCTCTCAATAACTTGATTGAAAACGTGTCTCACTGAACTTCCGATCGGATGTTCACGGCTATTGGATGTCGTCCTAATTAGCTTCAGTCGTTTCCGGGGCTGTGTCTCCTGTGGGGACTCCCGCTTTCGTTTGTCCATCCGACGAGGTAATTCATGACGGAGGAACATGCCCGACGGTGGTGGCACAAACATCAGCGGCTCACCCGTGAGCTGACACAAACAGTCGTTAGGCAAGGACATGAATAACGAGGTCTTCAGAAGAAGATGTAGCATCGCATCTGCGCCAATTCTTTAGACATCGCTCAGTCTTTCGTTCTGGACCAGTTAGTTGTATGTTACCTTTGCAGTAGAGTTTCCCACACTGGCGCATGTAGGGCTGTGACGATGGTGTTGACAAAGCGATTGATGATCCCAGAGGATGATGCATTGACTCTTTCGGTATCTTGAGCCTAAGTGACGGTTAGCAGAGGCTACCGAGGAAAGGGCACCACGCCGCCTACACGCTGGTAGCCTGAGGCAATGATATTATTGGGTCTTGATCTGGATGCCAGGAATAGTCGCTCGTGCGCTTTCTGTATGACCTAGGAGAACATTGTCGAGCCCTGAGGTTGTTAAGCGAGACTTGAATGTGGACCTACGTCTCTCATGTACATCAGTGGCGGAACCGCCGCGAAGCACGGACGCTGTCGGGAGGCGTTTGACAGACCGACGTAGGATGTCTTGAGCAAATCCTCGTACTCTTTGGAGTCATTTCCTGGCACTAAAAAAGCGACAGCTGCACCGGACGTATCAGACCCACAAAATGATGGTGCGAGGATTTCGCGCAAGTACGTTTCAAGCAGAACTACTTCGTCGAAGTAGGTATCTAGGACTGCGAGAGTAAGTGACCTGTTCAATTTCAACGACATGGAATAATCTTTGAAACTATCAAATGGTTATTAGGCGGCGTGCGTGGGGTTCAGTGTACTGAGGGAGCGCGTCGAGCAAGTGAATCAGAACGTGGTGTGAAACTTTACATAAGCTACAACGTTACGCCACAAACGCGTCACTGGACGGTCACGTGCCATTCACGATCACACCAACGTAATAATTAGTATCAGCACCGGCCAAGCACTGGTATCGACATCAGCAGTCCTAACGTACCTAAATACAAATTTGCGTTCATCTACTGCGCAGTCATAGGTCACAAATAGCTACCCTAGGAGCTGAAACGAACTTACGACACTCGACACCAGCCAAGCTTGGAAACAGCAAATCCTTGTGAGCATCGTGCTCTCCACAAGCGGACTGACGCCCAGGGCCACATTTACGTCGTTGACTTTTCCCTTTACTAAAGGACGGTAACGGTGGGATGTTCAACAATGAAGGTTCCGTCTACGACCAAATTCGAACCCAAATGTACGATCCGCCAAATGCAGCTCCAGCCAAATATTTGTCGATGGACCGTCGCAAGCCGACCATCAGTGGTCCGCAGGCAAGTACATAAGGGCGTGCTGGCAGAGCCCCTTAGCTAAGAGTAGTCCATCTTCTATGGTTGGTTAGTGGGCTTACTCTGCTAGAACTGCCGCAGTACTCTGGTATTTAGAGCGGAGATAGAGAAGGGAAATGATGTGAAGACCTGAGGTACACATGCGTTGTAGTACTGGTACGAGCACAATAATATTGCTGGGCTCGTGATCGCGCCAAACAGTGGGGGGTGTTTCCGTCGCCCCCAGCCATAAGTTGGAGGACAAAGCCCACACCCGAAAAATCAGTGAGCAGAACACTACGACAAGTATAGCCTTGCTTTCCCCTACAAGTTGACAGTGACAGATCTTGGACGGATCTCGGCCGAATGACTGACTATCTTTAAGTAAGTTACCGGCCTGTACGCCAAATGCTGCGCAATGTCGACATCCCAGAGCCCCCACTAGTCTACCTTTGATCCACTGATGTGACGCCACAGGTGTGCTGCGGGCAGATGGCGGATGGGCTGTCTACGATTACTAGACCCACTCTTTGGGGGTTTTTATGATTGCGCTACGCCTTTAGCTCACCGAACATGCAAGTCCAACGTTCGTACCAGGGGGGCGTCCACAGCGGTTCCGTGACACCAGGGTCAATCCGGAGGCGGGTCCATCAGAAGGTCATCTGGTTCAAATTCACATATACAAAATAAGGTCTCGGACATAACTTGGTCCTGCAAACAGCGAAACTACGGCCGCGTCGATATCTTCCTCGACAAACTTTTCAAACGGTCAGCATTGAGCTTCCTCCGTGCGACATCATTTTCAACAGTCACGTTGTTCCGCACGACACCTGTGTTTGACCTGGGCGCGACAGTGTATGTGCCGAAATCTCTCTGTGGGATCATGACCGCATTCTTCCTGATTCGGTTCTTCTCGCCTTCTTTGGCACGCGCCAGGATAGCGTTGAGACGTTCATTTGCACGCTCGTTGCCCTCTTCCTGTGCGGTAGGTACTACACGATCGCGGTATGACGCACTACGCTTGATGATAGGACGAGACCAGATGGACACGAGATCATTGGCGATGCGTTGCATGTCTGCTGTGACACGTTTGCATTTTGTGTAGAATAGGATGATGCGCCCCAATCCTGACTCCTTCAGGACTGCACTATCGATGAACTCCATCTTCTTAAGGATTGGGAAAAAATCGCGTTGAATGTTCAAAGCCGGCAGTGAGCGGTCTGGAAGGGGTTCTAGCCACCTACGCACACCCTCAAGGAGGTTGTTATCTATGATCGACTGTGACAGGGACTGCCTGTATTATTATAATCAGCATCGGCAATGAGCTAGATCCAGGATGCGGCGTACTTGCGAAGAACCTCCATTACTTGTGGGAGAAGCTTAAGCTTGTTTGTTGCAGGGAGTTTCTCGCGGTTAGCTTGCTCATCATCTGCTGCGGCGCCCAACATAGCTTCACGGAGACGGGAGACCTCCTCATCCGCAAAGCGATCGAGAACATCCTCCTCGTCCTTCTTGCGCTTTTTTTGCCTGGAGGCTTTCTTCGGCTTGAGTATGGCGTCGAATTGCATGTCCAGACGAAGTTTATTCGCTGGCGAATAGTTTGTAAGCCGCCCGCCAGCGGGTTCTTTAGGATACGAAGACGAGAACCGACCTTTTTCGGGCGGAAGATCATTCAAGTCTTCTTCTGTGAGTTGTTTTCTCTTGCGTTTCTTCTGAGCCTGGCGGGCATCTCCATCATCTGTGCGCCGCTTGGCCTTGCGCTTGGGTTTTGAAGGACGCTCTTGCTCATATGCATCGCTGGATTCGCCAGATGAAGCAAAGGTATCCTGTTCGATGGGGGCGCGCTGCTGACGCTGACGGTTTTGCGCGACCTCTGCGAAAGTGACGGAAGAACAAGGTCAGTTGTAAAAACGTGAGCACAAGGACGGGGACGTGCCATCTTCCTCTGAAGATAATTCGGAGCCATCACCGAAGATATCACGCTCGAGGTCAATCTAGCATGCCGCAGACTTGTTAGCAGCCTGTTTGCATGAGCTGGAGAACACGCACAGCTGGTGCCATTATTGACAGTTGCTGTATGGATGTTGTGGTGTGAGTGGTTATAGGAACCGCGGAATTGGAGTGCAAACAGTAACAAATAAGCAATAAGCGAGATTGCGTAATCATGACGGATGGATGCATTATGGACAAGCGAAGAACTGACAACCCCCTCACCAACGACCAACGACTACTTATACTACGGATGCAATGTTCCCCTTCCTTGCTATGGACCCGTATCCAGAGAGGACCCCCTCCCTCACGAACTCTGACTCCTCCTCTACCTCCTCTGACCCTACAGATGCTGCCGTGATAGACTTCTATCATAGCGAGGGCAGACCACTCCCCCCGCTTCCCTACCCGTACACCCGAAAACCACCACAGATCACTCAAATCCCTCTGGAGAAACGTAAATTTCCTCTCATGTCCTCTCACCCTCCCACACAACAACGGTCCATCCAAGACATCCCTCCGACCTCTTCATCCCTGCTATCAAAATCTAAAGCATGGAAGAGAATGCATCGGAATGCTATCCTGGCCCTCCGTCAGCCTCGAGTCCTCGCTCGGCTACTGCACTTCACCACTTGGGATGATTCCTACTCTCTTTTCGCTACCTGCTCCGGGATCAGACATCTTTGGGACGTCCATCAACTCAGAGATAGCATACTTTCTCGACATGTGCCTGGATACCGTCTAGCCCTGCGGCATAGAGATCTTGCAATGTTTCAGGATGTGGATGTTACCCTCCATGACCTCGATGTATTATGTGCGTCTTTACGTCACTCTCCGAACCTTCTTTGACGTGGGTGCGCCCCTTCCTTATATTAGTACTCTCCCAGCGAGTTCCACTCCAACAATACCCAATCCATGCTCTTGACAGTTTGTCTAGACCGCCATCTCATGATCCAACTCACGATGCTGTAGCAGCAAAGACTTCCGACCGACTTGCCACCCTTGCCAGTACTCATTCGCGTTTCGTGCTTCTTCTGCAGTCCATCGTTCATAGTTCCCCATTGCCGCTACCCATCGACTTTGACCTGCCTCGTCAGCCATCTCGTTCGCCTTCTGCACCCGCCTCACCGCCTCATGGTGTCCGCGAGCTCACCTTCCCAGCTCCGCTGTCGTGCTCGTCCGATCTATCCGATGCTGTGGCTCCATCTAATGCCAGTATCCATAGTTCGTCGGGCCCACGTCGCTCAATCGACAGGGGTGTATTGCCTCAGAATGCACTTCATTCACGTACGACCAACTCGAGCCCCTTATCACGCAATCCGCATACTACTTATGGTGACAGCACTCTCATGTCGGACCCGCCGATGCAGGCACCCAAGGCAAGGAGACTTTCTATATTTGGTCCACAAAAGCCCCCACCTCCGCCCCCAACGGAACCTCGAGCGCTCAAGTATGCGGGCTGGAGACGAACAACTGCGGCGCCCCACGCATCAAACGCATCGCCAGCACCTCCGTTTTCCCAAACAGCTGGATATGCCTCCGAGGAGGACATCTCCCAGCGTTTCGGCCGTCCTCAGAGACGTACCTCCGTCGATTTTTCCAGTTCATCTTCTTTCACAAGTGGTAGTTCATCTCCGTCTTCGGCCGCAAGAACACTTAACGACATCCGTATGCCTAATTCTCCGCACGACCTCTATTTTGCGACTTCGAGGACGCGTGCCCCTGTTCTACGTGTATTCGTCCCTTGCTGTGTCCTCTCGCCAGCAACCACGGCAGCGTGCGAAGACCAGCTTATGGCAGCGGGACTTTGGGAACACCTCTCTACTGGAGATATAGTTTGCAATTTGGGCTACGTCCCCTCGATGTCGGACGCCAGTACAGATCCATCAGATGCTCCTAGAGAGCAGGAAAGGTTAAACTATCACGACACGTGGCTGCTCTTCAACGGTGACGGACTCGTTCCCTTTGTCCTTCCAGCCCCACCAGCGCTCGCAGACCCGCTGGGCCTCCCGACGCCGTTTTACTACACTCACCTCATGCCTGCCCATGTGAATCCCAATTTTGCATTTGCACCTCCGGGCGGAGGAAATGTTCCAGATACCACCCTCGTGAAGATCGCAACTCGTGTTCCCAGCCCGGTCTCACCAGGTGGCTGGGCAATGGCAAAGAAGTTCATGTGGGTTGCGCGCGCCCGTGTCGGGATGTGCTTCCTGGATGTGGATGATGGACTTGGAGAGGGATGGAGAGGAGAGTGGGTTTTTGAGGCAGAGGGGACCAAGGAAGGAAGACAGACTCTCATTGATTGTATCTCTGGAGTCTCTGGAGAGATTTTCGTATGGGAGCTGATCCGCGAGAAGAGCAGCGGAGGGCGTATATGGTTTCGGTGAGCAGCCTTTCATTCTGTGCCGTTGCACGTGCCAACCCTCTTGTCCCGACAGACTTGTGAAACCCCTAGCTCCACCCAAGGACCAATCAAGGAACATCCAAATCATTCGCTCTCAACTAACCTAAGGCACTAACAATTTCAAACCTAGATCATGTACAATAGGAACACTTACGCCATTACGCCAAGGGACGCCGCACTTGCTTCAACTTTCACCCCTTTTACCTTTTTGCACCTTGACGGCGCTACATGGACTCGATCTAGAGCTGTGACAGTACTTATATGTGTCCATAATGTAGAGTCGTCGCCGCATCTCTGCTCATGCTATGCATATACTTCATTCACGTTGTCAGTTGTCATTCCTTGTTATAGTGTTATCATTATGGACGATTTATCATTCGTATTGGACAATGGTATTTGACTGAACAATGGGAGGCACCATGATACCATTGATGATCTTCAAAAGTTCATTTGGGCAACTATGAGGTGAGCTTAACGACACTGGCGTTGAAGAACTGGGTCAGATCAAAACCTCCCTCTGGGGCCTTGACCACCCCGGCTTTCTCAAGGACCCTGAATAACCGTAGAATTATGTTAGTGCCGCTGGTGTATTACCCTGCTCAGTACGCACGCAAGGGTGTCTGTGAGGACGTGGGACGGAATTTCGGCGCAGTCCTCTGGGTACGCGACAGTCTGTATCCATGCCTGACACGTATTGACCTGTCAGAGACCTATGCATTCACTCAGGGGCAGGGCCTAGTTCACCTTGACATCCCCTTCAGGGTACCCAAACTTCTCTTTGATAAACTCCACGCTTGGACCCGCCCTTTGCTCGGGGGACGAAAACGACCGCACATAGCCTGAGAGACTCCCCATGAACTGACCCACGTCTGATGCACGTGTGCGTGTGGGGTGTGCTGCGATGAGCCATGACGGCCACGGGGTAGGGACGTTACCGATCTGCGGGCAACACGTTCCGCAGGCGAGGATAGAATCCCATGATCAGACGCCGCAACCGAGACAAGCATGCAGACGCACGAAGCGGCACTCTCCAGCATCTACGAATGGTTTTGTGGTGAACCACTCCCACATGAACGCACTCGTTGACCCGTCGTTTACGGAATTAATCAATCCTTGGATGTCGTCGTTGACTGCATGGGAACACCGCAATAAGTCCATCGATTGTCACCGGAAGCGACGAGTAGCACAGGAAGAACGTACTTTGGAATGCGAGGTTGTCAGTTGACCAGCCTTGTTGCAGGGCCATCACGTACGCCATGATCTGGCTCCCGCTGTTCCGTTAGACAATCGCCCGTGGTCAGGACAAGGCACATGCAGATATGTACACATGCTAGGTACAAACGGAACCCACCTGCCATTTCTTGAGATACCAAGAGTCGTGCCTTGCAGATCAGATATTCGATTATACGGGGAATCCCTCTTCCCAGTTATAACGGCCCTGTAAGTGCAAACTTATGGTTAGGGGGGGTCCTCTCGCCACAGAACAGATATAGCTGTGCACGTGCCATCTGAGGGGAGAGGTAACGAAGCTTCCCACAAGCTTGTACGCCTGCGAACCCTTTGCAATGCCTGCTATCAGGGCATCAGTGAGGGCACTAGAAGACGAGGCAATAATATCATCAGAAACACGAGCTCGAAGGTGTTCGTGGAGATAAAGCGTACATTGCAATGTCAATTTCGTCGTTCGTGAGACGAGAGATGAGTTGGCCCGTTCCACCTGCCGTACATTCAACGTGCCATCGATAACCAGTACAAGTAATAGTCGACCAAAGCGTACTAGGACATTCTAAAAGGCTGAATGTCTTCCCTTGGTCTACTGCTGCAAACTGAAGCAGGGGGGAGCAAAAGTGTTCTCGAACTGGGTAGGGTCCGCGTTCGTTAGCGCCAACGCTTGCGGCAAACTGTTGAGTGGCAGTCACCGTATCCTACTCGCAGAGGCATTTCGTTGTAGTAAAGAAAGTTGGAGGTGGGCTTGGGAACTACGGCCATGCAACTAGGAGAAAATGTTTGATCATCGAGAACGTTTTCTAATCGTGGATTTACCCCTATCCGGTACAGATGTCTGCGGTGCTAACAACGAAAACCCACTTGTTGATCTCCAAGCTGAACCACTACGCTGAAATAACTGAACGCCCGGTTACTGTATCAAAATCATCCATGCAAGCACAAAGTAAAAGAGCCTAGTGAAAGCTCAGCGTGAGGATAGCAGAGATAGGAAGTAACAACCTACAAGAGAGGGTACACAGCAAGAAGGATACGCTGTCGTTCTATCTTCGTGCCGTCCAAGAAGTTCACGGATGCTGTGTCGTCGATGTGAGCAAACACTGATGCAGCAGAGAAAGCGACCAAATACCCCAGACACACCAACCCCATGCTGCTAGTGCGATTGGCACTCGGACCCAGATGAGACGGACGAAGCAGGAGATAAGCGCTGCCACGTCCAACGGTGCTATGCAGTACCCCAGCACGCATAAGCCTTGGAAGAACGAACTGGAGATACAATTGAGTGCATCGTTGTCATTCGTTTTGCGCTTCTACTTACACTCTGCCTCCAAGCAACTACGAGCGAAATGTTAATAATAGGGCACAGAACTGCATGTTTTGAGCCTTACCTTCGCCTGCACGGTCACGACGAGAGACCCAACAGACACTATCACGACCACGCTCGTGAATAGTCCGAGAGCTTGACTAGCTGGTGCCTAGGGCGCAAACCTATGAGCCAACCAGAACAAGACTGCAAGAATATGCATACATTCATGCTAAGCATGAAACCAAGGCCAAGGCAAAGTAGAAGGGGACCCCATAGATCCCAGTCCCTGCGACGGATTGGATGATCTACACCAATGAAGATGAGAATTGGACCTACCTCAAGACTTCACGCCCACTGGCTCTGCGTGGATACAGCACCTGAACCAATTTTGAATATATCGAGAGGAAGTCGCGTGCCTACGTGTCAGTTGTTAGCGAAACGCACGGGGCCAAGGGCACGTTTACACATACAATGGTAGTTGTGACAGGCTCGTCGAGGGTGTCAGCTCCGGTGTACCTAAGGCCATAGAAATCAGTTGCATGAACAGACAAAAACACGGATATGTACCGAGTCTCAACTCGGATACCTCCTACTGTCTGCCTAGGCGGATTGCTGGGACCATTCGACCTGCCAATGTTCCCCGACACTCCGGGTGCGGTGTTTCCACCCGGCTGTCCGAGTTGCTCTTGCGCGCGGGACTTCCCTTTGTCTACTGCTGCTGGCAGAGCTAGACCAGGAGCAGTGAACCCAGGAATGTCTTGCTCGTCCAGGTCATCGTCATCGTCTGAGTGAAAAGTAAGTACGTGGCACGGCAGAGCAGAAATTCAACATTCCTGCTTCGATGAATCTCGAGGAAGATGTTAATGGTGCTGTCACCGACGTGCGATCCATATTGAATTGAACAGAGTCCTACAGTACTAGTATATGACTGACAGTCTCTGTTGCCAGGTCATGTCACGTGCATATTACC
The DNA here is from genome assembly GCA_000827395.1 of Paxillus rubicundulus Ve08.2h10. NCBI lineage: Eukaryota > Fungi > Basidiomycota > Agaricomycetes > Boletales > Paxillaceae > Paxillus > Paxillus rubicundulus. The sequence goes on along the minus strand of KN824968.1, from coordinate 21,166 downwards.
ACGCTCATACCTATGTCGAATGACTGACGCGTCGGCCTCTTCCATCCCGGACAACGAAGAGAGACATACAACATGGTCTGAATCATTCACCCCGAAGCCGTGCAGTAACTGACTTTACACAGGGTAACGCACCTTCTGGAATGCCGCCTGGCCAAGGGCAATCAGACGACAAGGACAAGAAAGAGCAACCTCAGAAGAAGAAATGGGAGCCCCCGCTCCCAACGCGAGTGGGCAAGAAGAAAAGGCGCGGCCCAGCAACAGCATCCAAGCTACCCCCAGTCTACCCCAGCACACGATGTCGCTTACGACTACTCAAGATGGAGCGCATCAAAGACTATCTCCTTCTTGAAGAGGAATTCATCCAAAACCAAGAACGGCTGAAGCCAGAGTCATCCAGAGAGGAGAAGAACCAGGATGAGAGGTCAAAGGTCGATGATCTTCGCGGAACCCCAATGGCAGTTGGAACGTTGGAGGAGATTATCGACGACGACCATGCAATCATCAGCACAGCATCTGGGCCAGAGTCATATGTATCAATCATGAGTTTCGTCGACAAGGACCGCATCGAACCTGGCTGTTCGGTATTGTTGCACCATAAGAATCAAGCCGTGGTTGGTGTTTTAGAGGATGACGCAAACCCCCTTGTTAGCGTCATGAAACTCGAGAAGGCTCCGATGGAGAGCTACGCCGATATCGGTGGCCTCGAGCAACAAATACAAGAAATCAAGGTATTTGCGGCGAAACATGTAACTGTGTACCGGTTATTGATTGCGTGCAGGAATCTGTTGAGCTCCCGCTTACGCACCCAGAACTCTACGAAGAAATGGGCATCAAACCACCCAAGGGTGTCATCCTGTATGGTGTTCCCGGAACAGGCAAAACACTCCTTGCCAAGGCTGTCGCAAATCAAACTTCGGCTACCTTTTTGCGTGTCGTTGGTTCTGAGCTCATCCAGAAATACCTCGGTGATGGGCCAAAACTCGTGCGAGAACTATTCCGAGTGGCTGAAGAACACGCACCCAGTATCGTCTTCATTGACGAGATTGATGCTATCGGTACTAAAAGGTGTGTTGAAAGTACTGAAGGTAGTTCCTGTGTTGACGCACCGCATTGTTCAGATACGATTCGACGTCAGGAGGGGAGCGTGAGATTCAGCGCACAATGTTGGAGTTGCTGAACCAGCTCGATGGTTTCGACACTCGTGGCGATGTCAAGGTCATCATGGCCACCAACAGGATCGAAACTCTTGACCCAGCTCTCATCCGACCCGGTCGTATTGATCGGAAGATCGAGTTCCCTCTACCGGATGTGAAGACGAAGCGGCATATTTTCCGGTACGGTCACACTTTCTCTATTTTTCCTAGCACCTCTCAGCTGTCCTGCATAGGTTACACACAGCACGGATGAGCTTGAGCGAGGATGTTGATCTGGAGGAGTATGTCATGGCGAAAGACAATCTCTCGGGTGCCGATATCAAGGCTGTCTGCACGGAGGCAGGTTTACTCGCGTTGAGAGAGCGGCGAATGCGGGTGAAGAAAGCCGATTTTACAACGGCAAGGGAAAAGGTTGGTGGTTGGGTTGGGTTTGTGGCAACCGTTCTCACTCTATTTTGCAGGTCTTGTACAGAAAGAACGAGGGTACTCCAGAAGGACTCTACCTGTAGATGTTTGTCATGTCTTTTTTTTCTTTCGAGCACTGCAATCTTTCTCTTGAGTGGGCATATCAATCGTGGTCCCGAGTGTGCTGTGAATTGGCAGCGTCTCCGGCCCAATTCCTGCCTGCCAATCTGAGTTCTTGTGCTCAAACTCAGAATATCAACCAGTTTAATGCACTCGGGGAATCTTGTGGTCAACTAACCCCCCCGTTCTTATCAAAGCCCAATCGAGCTTGGAACGATGTCTACTCGTCTTGGCAGTGCCGCACCTCCCTCCAGCTTTCATTAATGATTCACAATCACATCACAGTAACGATCGACACTTTTCATCATACACAGACTGATGCTACAAACGATGCAACCAATGGTACAATTATTCATAAAGGGTGTGATGTCAACTGTACCGTAAATTTGTAGCTGCTGATTCTGATTTACTTGGAATCCGTGACGATCAATGGTAGGTCACGGCGAGAACAGTGTTGTACAACCGCTAATCGGGAAGGAAAGATCCGGCGACGCAACGCAGGCAGAAGGGGAACGAAAGCGGGTCGGAAATAATGGTGAGCAAGGGATGGCGGTGAGTTTGTACAAGCCTCAAAAGATGAAAGGGAATGAATGTCGTGTAAGCACGAAAACATGTGCAAATGAGAGAATGAGTGGCTGGGGCTGCAGTCATATATAGGGCAAGCAACTGGCATCCAAGCCCTAGCTTGTTCGGGAAAATGCAGCAAGGAAAAAAGGAGATAAACCGAATCGAAAGAGAAATGAAGCAGGAGAATAAGAGTTTCGGCGGTGCATAGACAGCAAGAGATTCGATGCAGCGTGGGTAGAAGATGAGTGCGAGGTGCGCCAGAAGGAAATGGAACCAAAGAGATCGACAAGGGAGCGTTTTCCACGATATAACGAGTGGGAGCCCAGAGATGAGTCGGCAGGCTTAGTGATGGCTACGAAGGAGTGTAGATGCGCACATGAATATGCAGTGAAGATGGCTAAGGAGTGGGATGCGTGGGGAGTGAGCTGCGCGTGGATCGAGGTTACATGTTGTTAACGGCCAGTGCTGCAACAGCGTACCTCTGAGCAGAATAAATCAGATGATGTTCCATGAGCGCACATGGAGTTGACACTCTAATCTCCGCAGTGGGAGACACCAGGTGATGGAGGGGATTAGCAAGAGGGGGGGAACAAAGGCGAGAAATAGGGAGAGCCGAGATAGCCTTGGAGCTGTCATCAGAAAAAGCATTTCGAAAGTGAAAGGGAGTGTGGTTCTGAGCAAATTGAACACGGGAAGAAAAAAAAAAGAATGTGGAAAGGGCATACAGTCACAGATGAATTGCAAACATCACTAGTGAACGAAAAGAGAAAGAAAACGAATTTGCAGGAAAATCGTGAAAAAGGGTACAAGTACATGACATGAAGTGAAACTGAGGGGGCGTGGCTCGTAGCTTGGGTGAATGAACAAAATAGCAAGAGAAAAAAGAAACAAAAATGGATACTTGGAAACTGATTGAACATGATCAGATATAACCTGGGAAGATAATTTTGGAAGTTGCGACAGATTAATCGACAGCAGCGGGTGAGCCCAGCTCCCCGTGCGCACAGAAAAGACTATGCTCCACCGATGGTGTTTATGCAAGCTGGAAGGCACTGCCAAGCGTCAGTGTCTGTCCGTCGGGAAGGTGTGAACTTTCAGCAAGGTTTCCGTCCACAACGACGCTCCCAAAGGAGATGCGCCGAGCTGTACGGCGAAGGGTACGCGGACGCAAGGGCACAAGCGACGTGGTAGGGGTGGGCGTTGGCCCCAGGCTCACAGGAGATAAAAGCACAGACACAGGCGAGAGCACAGGGATACGCGACGGAGACACAGGCGTATGTTGTGGACAGGGCAACTCGGGACCGAACATAGACGGGTTGCGTGCGAGGTTTCGATGGGCGGGTTCCTTTGTCACGGCAGGTGACTGCGTGAGGGGTTGTGTGTCGATGCGTAGGTTCGGGTTCCTGGCTCTCGTGTGTTTGGGTTGGGATACAGAGATAGAAGATGCGGAGACGGTGGTGGCAGCCGTATCTGTGCTCGCGGTGGAGAGATCATTATCAGACCGCGACGTGGACGTGGACGTGGAAATTGACATCTTTGATCTCCGTCTCGTACTCATGCTCCGCTTAGAATCGCTACCTTCCTGTTGCTTTGAGAGCGCCGATGCGAGCAGCAGGGACGGTTGCGTTCGTGTTGGAGAAGGAAGGAGTGCGCTCGATGAAGGCCCGCGCGTGCGTGCCTTCTTAGAGCTTTTGGAGCGCGTTTTCTCCTCTTCATCAGAAGAGACGGAGAGTTGGGGTGTGTGCCCCTTGCGAACTTTCCTTGCTTGTGCGCTGGTATGGATCGGCGTCACCTTCTCCGGGACAAGTGCACGAGGCTCAGTTGGAGGTGTCTGGGGCGTCATCTGGATCTCGCCAGCCGAGGGTTTATGTGTAGTGGCCTTCCGCCTCGATGCAGTAGCGGGAGTTAGCTTGAGCTTCTTTGGCTCGCTGCTAGGCGTTACAGGCGGTGGCACAAGACACTTGCTGCCATTGTATGATGGCGCATGTTTGACTTTAACACCAACCTTTGTAACCATGCCTGCCTCTGCGTACCCGCCACTCCGTCTAGACTCTGCACTCTTGAACACGTTCTCGGCATCAGGGCCGCCTTGCATCTCGTTGGTACTTGCTAGGGTGATGGTGGATGCACGGCGGAGGGACGATGGACGCAGAGGAGCGGAGATCGACATCGGAGAACCAAACGAGGAGGTGGACGCAGAGGTTGCAGAAACAGTGGACTTACGAATATCAGAATGCCGGTTCGAGTTGAGTGTCGATAAACTTGGCGTTGAAGGGGCAATAATATTGTGTTCAGATCGCTGACGAACATGAGTAGGCCGAATATAGGGGTGGTGCAACACACGCTCGTGTCGCTGGAGTCGAGTCGAAAGGCTGTATACGGAACAACAATCCGTCAGTCAAGACGAAAGTCGACTTTAAAGCTGTGGCAGAGAAGAACGTACCGCGCGATGGTCTCGCTCTGATCTGGTTGGACGGAACACATGAAATCCATGCTAGACTGACGGTAGAGGGGCCGACGGATGTGATTGGGAGTGTTGATTCTTGGTTGAAGCACCTCTGCCGGATCGGGGGTTCTCTGTCTGTTGATCTCGGGATTACGGGCAGAGCTAGGTTGATCCTCGTTCAAGACTGGGGTATGCTCCCGAATGACAACCCTGCGCCTGTCTTCTTGGGCTCTGAGACGGGCGAGTTGGAGAAGTTTGATACGGGTCGCGCGAATAGAGTGGTGCCATTCATTAGGACCCTTGGCTGCTGATACACCTCGCGCGATCCTGTCGAGAAGATTCGAGGGAGGGACGAACCCATTGAACGGTGTGATCAGGTGCGCAGGGAGCGCGTCTAGGGTCTTGGATGTCGCGTCAACCGGACTGGGCAATTTCACAGACGTGAGCGCCACGTACCCTCGAGAGAAAATTAACGTCTTCTTCCTTCCACTCCGCGTTCGGGTCTTCAAAGTCATAGTTGGAGCTGTTCCATGAGTCGGTGCTATTGCGATTAGCAGCGGGCGGAGAAAGTAGGATGTGGGACGCGGCAGGGCTTCTGTTAGGAGTTCGGGGTGCGGATGAAGGAGTTGAGAAGCGGGGGATGAGGGAGGGAATCTGAGGGCGAGGTAAGATGAGAGCGAGCGGTGAGACTGACGCGAGCATCAAAGCAAAATGAGCGGATAGCAGCGACGAGCAAGTAATGCTTTCTTGAGGAGGCGTGTCTCCGCTGCAGATACGATCGAGGAGGACGTTCAGAAGGAGAGTTGGCAGCTGCCCCCAGTTTAGTCACACAGTCGTCGTTCGCGTTGGGGAACAATGATGCCAATTAGATAATCCTCATTTTACTTCCAGCATTTTCAACTCCGACACTGTTGACTTTTAACTTCCGACCCCCTCCGATCCTCATACATCAACACGTTTCTTGCCTCGTTCACTTCTCCCTCGTTGAAATCACCCGAGACGGCTCCCGACAGCTGCAGCAGCATTCATTGTACATAGATGCCACGAACGATGCAATCCAATCAGTCCTAGTCATATCAAGCTCGTGTTGTCGTGAATGATGTCGATCACCCAACATCAAGGGTGCCGAAAATCCAAGTGAAACAAAAAAGAGATGAAGAAAGACGTCTGGTCCCTTGGACGCAGATCGGCCCCACAACCCGGGGCAATAGGGGAAGCGTAGTGTAGAGTGCTGATTTGACTACAGTAGATGTATATGCATTTTAATACTGGAATACTGGAACATGGTGAGCGACTTCGATGCCGTCCATACACTTAGCCCCACACATACCTTGGGGGATACAATTCAACTAGAATGCAAGAGTAGTCGATACATCGCTTGCATGGATGTCAATGCTATGTGATACAATGGGGACTTAGTGCTCGAAAGTCCCTCTAGGTTTGAGTGGTAGCGTTGCAGCCCTTGGCCTTAGTCTGGAAGGTCTAGGGAGCTATCAACAAAACTGGTCAGATCCTTCCGATGAGCAGGCCTGACCAGCAGACCGACGTACCCTACGCGCTTCTACAAAAAAGAACGTCGAGGTAGATACGAAACAAAGAACAGGAGGAGAGAATAGCGCATGATGATAGTGGAGAGATCGTGGGTGGTATATTACTTAACTTTCCTAGTGTTTCATACTTGTGGGCCGGTGTAACGATGCACTCTCTCCGCCCTTTTATACCGTCCATTCAGGCCCAGCTCCAGATACCCTTCCACGCACCGTGGTATAAAAATACGAGCGTGCAATCAACAATTGAAATTGTGACATGGCGGACGTGTTCATTTCGGACCTAACCCGCCTGTCCAGGCTGGACCGGCGTATTGACCGCAGCGAACGTGCATCCACAATGAGATGGCATGGAAGGGAAGCAGAGACGCGAACCCTGCGTTCATTCCGTCGGAAGCTCTGGTATAGGAAGCGGGTCGCCGATACATCGCAAGCATTGATCGTCACACCTTGTTGCCGAATCGTGTAAGAATATTGGCCTCCGATCAATCCAGGCCCCGGGCAGCGTGGTGATTGAGAATAGTGGCGAGCGGAATATCACATTGCGGTAATGTGCGCGCCGTGGCTAATACCCTAGCACAAGAAGCAGAGTCAACTAGGCAAGGAACGCAATGCGGACGACCTTCCATTCAACAGCTTCCACCATGCTCCGGAGACTGCTTCGTGTGTTGAGCTGTGTGACAACGCCGCAAACCTCGGTTCACAATTGATACCTTGCAATGCAGACTTTCGTACACGGGGATATCGATGGTTTCTAGATAGAAGACTGAAACACGTGCCACTCCGCTACAATGCATATTCTGAGAAGCATCAGCACCCCCATATCCTTCGCGGTGAAACTACACACATAAAGCGGGTCCCAACCCACCCTAAAACCCACTGTGCTGACATCCAAAACCTACTCAAAGCTCATGCTGCCTCTGCCTGCGCCTTCGCAGCTTTTGCAGCTTCTGCCTTGGCCTGAGCTTCTGCCATCTCCATACGTTTCCATGTGATGAGTTCGTTTGTCCGTACTTCATAGCGATGCGCCCAGTACCCTACGTAGCCGAATGCGCCCATTGCAATGGCATGGCCCGCTAGATCTGTGAGGAAAACAGGGGTGTGAGATCGTGCACATAGTACGTGGGTGAATACGTTGGAGTTAATTGGAGAAAGGTGAAGAGTGAAGGGTGAAGGGACGGAGGAGCCGTGCCAGCAGAAGGATGGTGTGGTACATGCGGGTTCGGCAAGATGTGGGGTAGGGAACGAGGACAGGGAAAATATTGCGTCAACAAAAACGGGGGAAGGATCAACACATACTATCCATAAGATTTCTCTTTTGTATTGCGAGTTGACCAAACCGTGATGCGAGCCCGAAGAACGAGAATCCAAGGACGGTGCTGAGAAGTGCCATGTATGAACGCCTATGTGTTTGGTTTCTGAATAGAAACAGTGGTGGTATCCTCAGCAGACTCTGGTCGTGCTGGTCGGCGAAAGGAGAACGTTGCGATGCGAAGGCCGTCCGCAACTTCAGTCACGGTTAGTGATACCGAATAGAGAAGGAGCATCCACATGAACAAATAGACCTTGCCACGGGAATCAATGATATCAATCAAGCAGCTCTCTTCTGTACTCGCGACAAACCTTCCTGCGACAAGCATCGACCGATACCGCCACCTGACACTACCTCCTCGCCATGTCTGTACTCAACGCGCTCTCGTCTACCTCTGCTGTCGCCCCTGCACCACTCGACGTGAACGCGGCGGTGCTGACACCTGAAGAGAAATCCGCTGTCACGTCCAAGGTCGAAACAGCTCAGTCAAAGAAAGACGTGGCCGATGCCGCATTTAAGAGCGGTGATCTCAAAAGTGGTAAGTGTGCCACTTACCACCTCGTTCGTGTGGTGCGCTTGGAATAAAGTCACTTGATCTGAATACACGCTGAATTCAGCATTAAGATCGTATCATGAGGTACGAATGCCTGGATATCGTGGGGTGGGACTCAGTATTCGTTTAGGCACTCATGTACCTCCACGGGATCGACAAGTACGTTGTTCGAAACTCTTATCCGCTCCGTCAAATCCCGATTTCCCTTATATATGCTCTTGACCCGATTCAGAAACGCGCTCAAATCCCTCGGGATAGGTGCCCCTTCTCCGCCCCCAACGTCCGCCGTCGCCCAAGCTGCGAGCGTCAAGGAAGAGAAAATCGAGGTTCGTCCAACCACAGATAATATTCAACCCTGCAGCACGCGGATTGGACATGTTAGGTCGATGTTATGCTGGAGAAGATCTACGCCAACATGTCAGCGTGTCATCTCAAGCAAGAAAATTGGAAGCGTGCATTAGATACTGCTGAGAAGGTGACCAACCTACTCCTCTGAGGATCAACATCCGTCGACCAAGACTCCGTAGGCAATTGCGAAAAACCCAGCGAACTCAAAGGCTCTCTTCCGGAAAGCCAAGGCCCTGGGTGAACTCGGATACTTTGAGAGGGCAGAAGTAGTCCTTGCGGAAGTGAAGAAGGTTGCTCCCAACGGTGCGTGCTCTGGACTTCTTCCATTGTTTACCCGAATACCATTCGTGGTTGCAGAAGCACCGATGGTTGACGCAGAGCTTGCGCGTCAACGTGCAGTGGACCGCGAAAAACAAAAGATGCATGATCAGAAATTACGAGGTAATGTTTGTTGTATGTGCTCCATTTGCTGATGACTGGACTGTTTTATCCAATAGGGTGGCTTTCTAGAGAGAAGAAGACAGACACTACTTAGTGCTAGTGGACAATAAGTTCTGAGTCAGATGGGTGGGACGCGCTGCGCTCATCAGGACGTAGGCAATGGAAAGCAAAGAAGATACCATATTACTGATGATAGTGTACACTCGCGCAATGGACTGCTTCAACTACTAGACATCCCTGTGTTCGCGTTTTTTTGAAGTACAACGAATAACTTACCAACCACGAATGCCAGATGATACTTTCTCTTTGCTCGGATGTAGGGCAGGGTCTTGGCTAGAGCTCTGTAATTTTCATGGTAAAAACGGAAATGGTAAAGCAGCGGAGAACTTACCGCAAGGGAACGTTGGCCAGTGAACGCACCTTGACAGAAAATTCGGCATGACGGAGGCTGAAGTCACTCCTATGTCACACATATCCTCCTCTCTTGTTTTGTAGCTGGTCCTTATGATCAAAGGCCCTCGGAGAAATTATTCTCAGATTTCTGGTCATGTTTTCCATCCACATAAACATTCTTGTATTGTACGGTTGATGTGTGTGCCTAAAATCACCCTCGAGCACTATGGATGCCATTCCTGTGCGACGAGCTGCTCGATTTTGTCAAAGAAAATACACGGCGCTGCTTGTAACACTCCCACCAGCTTGAGTCCAAATATTAAAGTCATCGCGACTCGAGTTGAGTGCGCCAGAGTCGAAACACGAAGCCGTGGCCCGTGGGACTGTCTAGCACGCTCTACTATGTACTGCTACCGATCATAAATTGCACGTGAATTTAGGCTCGTCACGGCTTACAACGGTGCTCGTGAAACTTGTCTTGACGCACCGCAACATAACTTGCACCCGAGTCCTTATAAGTGCCCGATTCTGTCCCCAAGCCCTCCCTTTCCTTCAAACACATTCAGCCATAGTCTCACCCCGGCACAATGGGCAAAGACGCACCATCATCAAAGTTGCCCCAGGCTCACGAAGATTCGTTGACGGTCATAGACAACCGGACAGGAAAGCAATACAAAGTCCCGTACGTTCCAGATCCTTGTCTTCTGCTTGAGCTCATATTCTCACTCACCAACCCGAACCTGTCGGACGACAGCATAACTCACAACTCCATCCCTGCTCCCTTTTTCAACTCCATACGTGCACCTTCAGGTCCAAAGGACCGTCCAGAAGACGAATCTGAGCGCGGGTTACGCGTCTTTGACCGAGGGTTCCTGAACACTGCTGTCATCCAGAGCAGCATCACCTATATCGATGGTGACAATGGCATTTTACGCTATAGGTGCGTCCCACTCCTCCGTCGTTGTATGTCCTTGCCTGTATTGCTCACGACCGTCCTCTCCAGAGGTTACCCGATCGAACAACTCGCCTCCGAGTCCTCTTTCCTAGAATGCGCTTACCTCCTCATCTACGGCTCCCTGCCCACTCAAGCTCAACTCTCCCTTTTCGATCGCGAAGTCCTTCTTCATGGGCTGATGCATGCAGATGCGACCGGGTTCTTCCGCTCCTTTAGGTACGATGCACATCCGATGGCGATTCTGACCAGTGCATTTGCGTACTTGGGGTCTTATTACGGCGAGGCCAATCCGTCTTTGCAAGGTGTGTATACGTCCTTCTGTTTTGTACAAGAGGGAGCGGCGTGCTGAAAGAGTCGGAACGCTGATGGATCTATGCACGCTTTCTCAAAGGCCAGGACCTCTACACCAAATGTGCCAAGGGAGACCCTGTTGCACTGCAGAACATGGACAGGCAGATATTTCGGCTCATAGGAAAAGCGACGACGCTGGCTGCGATGGCCTATCGCGTCCGGCAGGGAAGAGAGTTCGTTGTGCCCCCAACAGGGATGAGCTACACCGAGTCGTATGTATCCTCACCAGCATAGCGCAAAAGCGTCCAATGAAGTCGTAAAATCACTCCATTAGGTTTCTCTACCAACTCGATCATCTTTCCCCCACTGACGCTTTCTCAACTTCTTCCTCGTCCTCGGCAACACCATATAAACCGCACCCCATCCTTGCCCGTGCACTGGACATCCTATTCATCCTCCATGCCGATCACGAACTCAACGCTTCTAGTACGACTGTCTTACAGGCCGGGTCATCCCTCCCAGACCCATATAGCGTGGTTGCAGCTGGGTGTGCTTCGTTGTAGTGAGTGTTCGATCCGCCGTGCTATTCGCGCCGGTCTTCGCGTTCGGGTAACTAAGTGCTGAATCCCATGGGCTGTATATAGTGGGCCACTTCACGGAGGCGCGAACGAGGCTGTAATTCGGATGTTGGTATCGATTGGAAGGTCTGTCTGTCGTGTAGCCTTACCTTCACCTTGAGCTGCGAGATCTAAAACGTGCGTGATATATCGCTAGCCCTGAAAACGTCCCAGCGTTCCTCGCAGCTGTGAAACGCCGCGAGAAGGTACTCAGTGGGTTCGGACACCGCGTGTACAAGACCGTGAGTGCACCCGTTCTTCGACTTTCGTTCTCCATGATGTGGAATAATACGAAGTTAACGGAGTATGTTTTCTCTGACAGTCGGACCCGCGATCATTCATCATACGGAAGGTGGCCGATGAGGTGTTCACTGTGTGCGTCTGTTCCTTATTTGCTGGGTTATTCATGATTCATCGGTGTCTATAACCTTTGGATACAGCACGGGCCCTGATCCATTACTCGCCACCGCGATGGCGCTGCACGATGAAGCACTCAAGGACGATTATTTCGTCTCACGGAAACTTGCTCCTAACGTTGACTTTTGGAGGTGCGATCTATATTCTGAAACGGTTATGTGTACTGAAATTTATCGACACCCGCTAGTGGATTGATTTATCGCGCAATGGGTACGTGAAAATCTGAAGGAGCCTCTTGAGGGGATGCGAGAATGAATACACGCTAGGTTTCCCAATGGACTTCTTCCCCGTCTTGTTCGTCGTTCCCCGTGTGGTGGGATGGCTTGCGCATTGGCGCCAGGTGCTTATCCTTCTCTTTTATCACCTTAGTTGTGGCTATTGAACGCATGCGATCCAAAGATGATGCTATCTCCAGATGGCGTCAAGATATGGCGGCCGAGACAGATCTATGTGGGCCCCCCTGAGAGACCCTTTGTCCTTCTCAACGAACGCGAGTTAGTGGAAGGCACGGGAAAGGCACCGAGCACCATCACGCATTCTGGGTGAGTATCTCTCCCTTTGGATGCCGGGGATAGTTGCTGATGCCGCTGACAGGATGACGAAGAGACGCGGACTGGCTGAGGCAGGAAGTCTAGGTGTCGTGAAGAGTAAGCTTTAGGCGTTGAAATGTTGAACGTGTTGGTATCTTATCATTTGATTTTCGTGTGGATAACCGCAACAATTTTGATCTATCCGGAATACCGGAGTGTGATGTGAAAGAAAATACAAGTTGCAGCTGGTACGACTTGGAGTGCAAGACAGCAAACAATCTCCTTGCTCATCTTGGGCAGGTTATTCAATAATTGCAAGAAGAATGGGGTTGTCCCATGGTTGCTGTTCTGACTGATGCATTGGGGGAGTCCCACACACAGCCTGTCAACTTCTTGGCACAAAGTATCCATTGCTGATTGTCCTTGATTGTCATGCTCATCAGGTAAGTTACTTATATCCCGTCTACCATGATTGTAGTAGTGTTCAACTCAATGATCACCCACTGCAGGTCAATCTGATAGTTGTAGATAATTTCAAACACATCCACAACCCTTGGCCTACACTGATGATGTGGCAGAACTTATCCCCTGGCTGCACTCAAAGACATTCATACTCTCCCTTATTGCAGAAGCCCAGCTTGTGGCAGGTGAAACAAATGTGCTATTCTGAGAGCAGTCCTCACCTGGTGGACTGCACACTATGTTGCATACAGGAGACTTCTTAACCTTTGACAGGCACTCCTTGGTATTGCAATAGCTGATGACATGCATAGTCCTGACAAAGAAAATCACAACTGGGGATGTGAAAATGAAGGCCAAAGCCTGCAAGATGTCCATGTGTATTAAGGATCCCCTATTTTGGTAGGCCATCACACTGTTAAGATCTGGAGTCCTCTGGGCTGTCTGGAGTTGTTGGAGTGAGTGGAGCGGACTTTGGCTTCAACTTATGTGTTGTGCCCTTATTTGAGTTCAGTCCGGTGTTTACAAAGGGGTGGAGGTACGGAGTAACGGTGGAGTGGAGCGATGGCAGAATAGAGTAGTAAAAGGGGTTCAGATGTTGGAGGGTCAGAGTGACAACAAGAAGACTAGCTTCAAGTGTTGAGCAAGGGACTTAGGGTGGACAGGGAAGAGGAGTGATCAAGGTTGATATTTGAACTGAAGAATGCAAAATACAAGAGGGGTTTGTATACTATGGTGACAAGTAGTATGGAGGGTGCTGGAGTAACGGAGTGAAGTGAAATGTGAGTCAAAGATGTCAAAAAGATAGGAATGACTTGGGAGGAGTCAGAACAAGTCAGAATTGGATTCATCGGAAGGTGGAGTTATTAAGTATGTCAAACATCTGTCAAGGTATGAAGGATGAGGAACAAGGTACAGGAATCAGGGGTAAGAAAGATAGGCAAAAAAGCAGAGGTGTGGAAAAGCAGACTTGATAAGACAAGAAAGGCAGAGTTGACTTGTTGGGACACAGTATATGACAGTATCCCCCCTTTAGGCCCAAACCCTTGAGGGCCAATAGGGTTTAGGGTACAATGGAGTGGAAATCCGGCGGGGATTGAATCAGAGTGCAGAGTTGATATAATTTGGATGAAAAAAACCTTTGCTTGTATCTTATCATCTCCCATCATGTCTGCATCAACCACAAATGATATCACCAAGTGGAGCAATGAACAGCTCCGTGAGAATGAGGATGAGGATGAGGATGAGAAGAAGAGTGCGGAGCATAGGTGTCATATGAAGGTATGGAAGGAGGTGGAGCATCAGAGGGCAGAGGAGGAGGTGAGGCGGAAGGCGGAGGAGGAGGCAAAGAGGAAGGCGGAGGAGGAGGCGAAGCGAAAGGTGGAGGTTGAAGCACAGAGGAGGGCGGAGGGGGAGGCAAAGGCAAAGGTGTGCACAGAAGAGGTTGTGCAGGTGCAGGTGAGTAGTGTAGTAATTGTAATGTACTTCTCACTGATCTTTATTGGAGTCAAAACAGTGACAAAATATAGTGAACTCCAGAACCAGAACACCAACTCTGCTTTTTGGGAATGTTGGACTTTGTACCTCTGCTCTGCTGCCAGGCAGATCCACTCAGACTTTCAGCGCCCGCTTGGAATCCATGCGGAATTCATGTGGACTCTCATTACATCTCATCATTCTTCACTTGTCATCACTCCTGAGCCTCCAGGGGCATTCCATCATTTTCCTACATCGCTTAATTCCATTCCCCCCCTTGTTCCTGTTCCTATTCCCTTTATTATCATTAGCGAGCACTTCTCCACCCACTCTGCTACATATATATACTTACTTTTTCACTTCAGATTCCTCAGTCATTCTTTGCCCCTCTTTGGCAGCGGCTGAGTCTGGGCAATCACTGCCCTATTATAGTTTTTGTCAAACAGAGCTTGGTCTTGGGCCCTTCCAAGGGCAAGCAGCCAAAGGTGGCAGTGAGTGGAGCGGTGGGGGGCCTAGACCTGTGCTATGGATGCTTGGGTGCTGGGGTAGCATGCAAGATGAAAATGGCCAGAGGTAGCAAGGTGAGGTCATGCAACTGTTGTCACCAACTGAAGCACAGATGCAAGTGGCCAGGGGACATGCAGTCAACAAGGAGGAGGAAGCAGGAGGAGTTGATGTCGCCATGGGCTGGGAAGAAGAAGGCATGGATGCAGAGTCCAGTGGTGGACGACAATGACAAGTATGATGAGGAGGCAGATGAAGAGGTAGAGGAGGAGCATGACCCACTTGGTGCACTCACAGAAGTCCTTGTGGTGGTGGTGATGGAGATGTGGGACATGGCTACAGACAGGAGGCATGTGGCTGCAGAGAGCCACGCACAAATGGAGCAGATGCTAGTCATCCTTGAGGAAATCTGAGGGTGCCTAGACCTAGAGTTCACTATGGAGGAGCTAGAGGTGGGGTCGGAGGAAGAGTTTGAGGAAGAAGAAGTGGTGGAGGCCACTGAGGAGAGGGAGGCCTTGAAGAGCCAGAGTGAGGAAGAAGTGGAGGTGGATGAAAGCGTGTATATAGTTTTGCTTTTTCCTTTTGTACAATGTAGTCTGGTCCCTTGCCTTATGCACTAAAAAATAGAAATATTCTTCCCTGAGTCTCAATGTCTGAGTTGGCAGAGATGGTCCTCGGAGTCTACAGCCCAGCAGGAGTCAGACATGTCAGAGATGTGAGCAGAGGTGAGTTTGTCAGAGGGGAATGCAGATAAGATGTTGGGGATGGTATGTTGGAGGGATGGAGTAAGTTGTTCTTGGGTGGAGAGCATAGTCCCTATCCCCCCTTTTTGGGTAGACATCCCAGGGTCTAGTAAGGGCATCGGGGTTGGATCCAAGTTTTCCAAGCAGAAGCAGATGGTGGATTCTGCATGATTTTGCTGAGGCCTCAGAAGTCAACACAAGGGCAGAGTGAGTTGTTTGTCTTGTGGACAAGAGAACCAGAGCAGAGTGTTTGGAGGCGGAAGAGCAGATGAGGGTGCCAGAGAAGTGCTCATCAAGGAAGTAGGAGGGAGTCCAGCTCAGTGGTGGAGAGAGATAATATGGTTCTGAGCGAGGTTTGGGTGAGCTTCAGTGGAGGGTGCACAGAGCTTACTTTTGTCAGAGTGGAGATGCAGGCTAAACTGCACAGGGCCTGATGAGGGCAATGTGATGGAGCTGGAGGAGTTGGAGTCAATCAGTGGAGAAGACATCAGGTGGTGTTGGCACTTGCTGCTGGATTGAACGGGATGTGGTACTGCCCAATACCCTGTTGAATCAATGGATCGTAGTGGGTGAGCTAGGTGTTCCCTAGGGCAAGTGACCAGGCAGAGTCCAATGGAGTTACATAAAATATAGCGGAGGTGATATTCCTGGTGGGGAAACGGAAAGAAAGGTGGAGTTGGAGATTTAGGATTGGAGAGAGCGGACACATTTAATTTTGTCTCCTTGGGTGCATGGGCGGAGTCAATGGCATAACCATCCCATGTGGAGTCTCGGGCTTTGTGGACTATTGTCTCACCCTCAAGGTGAAGGCGGACAGGGTATCGTCCAGATAGACTGGCACAAATATCAAGCATATCAGAAAATATTGCATTGATAAAATACTGGAAAGCTGCCAGAGCATTGGTCAAACCGAATGGCATTACAAGCCACTCATAGGAGCCATGAGAGTCAAGGAGGTCAGAGTTGTGGACAGAAGTGAAGTTGGCAAGATTGGGTGTGGAGGTTTCAGGGGACAGAGTCTGAGGATTTGGTGGAGGATGTGCATGATCATTATTTTTGTTAAAGGGGTTTCCATCTCCATTGCATCCAGGGTCATCATCTCCAGGTGGGTCGCAATCTGGCAGAGTGGATGTGCTGTTGTGAGAAGGTGGAGTTGGTGTGTTTGGAGGGAGGAGAGATCTTGAGGTGGACATGTTGATGTGATGGGAGCAGAAGGTGCAGAGTGACAAAAACTATAATAGGGCAGTGATTGCCCAGACTCAGCCACTGCCAAAGAGGGGCAAAGAACGACTGAGGAATCCAAAGTGAAAAGCAAGTATATATATATGTAGCAGAGTGGGCGGAGAAGCGCTCGCTAATGATAATAAAGGGAACAGGAACAGGGGGGAAATGGGATTAAGCAATGTAGGAAATGTAGTAAGATATAAGCTCAGTGTACTAGGCAGTAGTCACTATATTCACCTGTAGTAAGATATAAGCTACAGGAGTATTAGCAATGTGAGTAGACGAGAGTAACAATAGTCTTACCTCAGTGTACTAGGCAGTAGTCACTGAGGTAGCTGGGTACGAACGAACAAAAGAGTAGGTACATGATTAAGTAAGCTGTGGCATAGCCACACGATGTTTGAACTCCAACAGGAAAGTGATGGAACGCCCCTGGAGGCTCAGGAGTGATGACAAGTAGAGAATGATGAGAGTCCATATGAATTTGCATGGATTCCGAGTGGGTGCTGAAAGTCCGAGCGGATCCACCTGGTGGCAGAGCGGACTGGACCAACTCCGCCTTTCTCACCTTATCAAGTCTGCTTTTCTGCTTATCATTCTTACCCCTGATTCCTGTACCTTGTTCCTCATCCTTCATACCTTGACAGAGTTTTGACATACTTAATAACACCACCTTCCGATGAATCCAATTCTGACTTGTTCTGACTCCTCCTGAGTCATTCCTATCTTTTTGACATCTTTGACTCACATTCTGCTTCACTCCATTACTCCGGTACCCTCCATACTACTTGTCACCATAGTATAAAAACCCCTCCTGTATTTTGTATTCTTCAGTTTGAATATCAACCTTGGTCACTCCTCTATTCTGTCCACTCCCTCTCTTGACACTTGAAGCTAGCCTTCTCATCATCACTCCAACCCTCTGACCTCTGACCTCTGCTCCTCCAACAAACTCTGGGACAGTGTGGAGGAACTCCAGATCTTAACAGTATATTCAAACTCCTATTTTCACGACTAGAGTCAGAACTTGTCCTCACACTCTTTTACAAAACCCCTCCATCATTCCTATGCTACTGCAACTCAGCTCCTTCATGAGTAATCACAGAGGATCTGATGTGGTTGGCCAACTCTGTGACAAAATACAGTGAACTCCAGAACCAGAACACCAACTCCGCTTTCCCAGAATGTCATAGTTTGTACCTCAGAGTTGACTTGTCGGGACACAGTATATGACACACACAGTGAACATCAATCAATCCAATCAACTTCACTACTCCTTGATCACATACCCAATTCTAGGATGAAGATGCACCTTGAGCCACTTGCATTTGCTGCAAATGTCACCCAAGCCACATTGTGCAGAATCAACACTGGTGCTACTGACATTTGGATTTATGATGATGCAATATAAGTTGATGCTAGAGCCTGAAGATGTCGAGGCTGTTGCGGCAATAATTGAAATTATTGAACAAAGATGGAAGAAATGCAACCAGGAGATTTTTATTGCTGCCTTTGTTCTTCACCCATTCTACAAGACAATGCCATTCTCTCACATTCCAGAACTGAATAATGCAAACATCCACACCCTGTTCAAGCACCTCTATGCTCACTTCTTTTGATATGAACCACCATCAAAATTTGATGACCAACTCTCTCACTATCTACAAGACATAGGGGAGTTCCAGAAACTCAAAGTTAGATGTGAGCAAGTAAATGCCAGTGCAAACTTGAAGGCATGCCTGTTTCCATCACACAAGCCTCATCTGTTTCATGGTTCACCCATTCAAACAGAAAACAGCTCTGGATCCTCTTGCCATCTATGAGGACTATTTCTTTGCAGGACAACTTCCCAGTCCTTTTATTATGCTCATTAAATGCATTCTCTCCATTACCACCAACCTGGCCTCATGTGAATACTTCTTCAGTACTTTCAGTGCAACTCTGACAAAACTTTGAAATCAGCTTGGAACCAGCACACTCAAATCATTAGTTGAGCTCAAGATGCATATCTGTGACCAGCAGCTGCAGAAAGGTGTGAAAGATCAGATAAAATAGCACTTTGGGGAACAAAAACAGGCTGAACAGAGTGAAGTTGCCACCTGCACTGCATCAGGCCCAATCACAGTGATTGCACACACACAACCACCCACATTTAACCTCAGCCCCAGTGAAAAATGGACACCACCAAATTGACCTGTGTGTACTGAAATTGCCCAAGTGTATGAGAATCAAAATGAGTGCAGAATGGCACTAAATAGTAGATGGAAAGTCAACCAAGGTCCACTGTCATAGTGTCTGATGTACATAACTCTTAGTTTTCAGTATATTCCAGTGGTCTAGCTCATGCAGGGTGATTACTGTCCAATTACAACATTAGATTTGTCATGTGTCACAAATGACAAAAAAACTCCTTGCCAATGTGCTTTGATAACAAATCAGGCAAAGGTCAGTCCAGATTTCAAAAAATCAATGAACCCAAGGTCACAATATGACAGTCTACCCAAAACAATGCATTTCAATTGGAATATAAAACATGACTGCACTGCAGTCCATTTGGCCCACTGCCCTGCTTGCTGCCCCTGCTCACTGCCATCATTTGCTGCCATTGCCTCCGTTTGCCACCACCACTACTGTTGTCCATGATTGATGCAGGCTGTCACCCTAGTACACCATCCCAGATGAAAGAATGTTGATGACCATGGCAGAGAAGTCATTCCAGCCATCATTGGAGACCTGTAAAGCATGTTAGAGCACCTCACTCTGTTGACATATGGAAGTACATACCAGTGTACCAAAGTCTTTCTCATATTTCTAGTAGCAGTTGTCAGTTGTATTAAAGCATGAAAAAATTGCAGCTAAACCAATTTCTGGTCCTTCTTGAGGTGTTTCCAGTACTTGTTGAACTGTGTAGTTGTGCCATATTTGTTGGCTGAAACAATGATATGTACTGTGACAAGATACTATCAGTAATGTGCTGCCAAGTGTGATAAGTACATCTGTCACAAACTGGGCACTTTTCATTTTACAGGCTGCCATATCTTAGTTACAGTGGGCTGTTCAACAGGCATAGATGATGTCAGCTCTTCCACACTGCCATGGCTCTCAGAGGGCATTCCATTTGTTTTACTACTATTGTGTTTGGATGTTGCACTGCTTGATGTGGATGATAGGGTAGTATTGGATGTGGAAACCTTGGAGGGCATTTCAATGCCCCTGTGCTTGAGTAGAATCTTCCTGAAACAGACAAAACATCAGTCATAGGAGACTGTGAATGTTTGAATACCTTACAATGGGTTTTTAACTTCTGGAATAGTGACTGTTGGCCCCATAGCCACACCTTTTCTGTTGGGGTATTTGATGGCACTTGTATCTGGTGGGAATGCATCAATTTCCATGTTGTTGGCAAAGATAGTAGGCCTTGACACAGCAATGGAACTTGTATCTGAGGCAGATGTAATGGTCTCTATTGTTGGCACATTGTCAGGTATGATAGCATTCAAGATGAGAGGGCTTGGGCATAATGGGGAAGTGGTTGATGCAGGGGAGGACTCAGAAAAGCTGTGCAATGATGATAAGGGCCCTGTAGAAAGGTAAATCCTGTAGTATACCTCAGTAAGTAGTCACTAAGGTAGACTGCAGTATGACACCTCTAAGCCAAGTACATGATTACCTAAGCTATATGTGTATGTCTGATTCCAACAGGTCTGGGAGCATTGAGGTCCATGGGGGAAGTAGATGGTAAAATACTTGAGTCAGAATCAGCTTTGATCTTCTTGGTGTCAGGCTCAGGAGAGCTGAGTTCCTCTGGGGGTTCGGATTCAGTGTTTACCTTGTGTTTATTTGACTCCTTCAGGTGTGTCTGAGTCTGCAGTTGCAATGGTGTCCACCTTCCAAAAGTTGTGGCATAAACCCATCTGTGGGAACTCCCACACCACCTCCAGGTAGAATGAATCCCTGATGAAATCCAGTGTGCTTCCCCAAGTCTTGGGGTCAAGCATATGGCATTTGAATCCTTGCCAGATTTCTCACATCTTCTTCATCATAGTTGTGATGGTCACTTCAGGAAGTGATCTGCTGTCATAATCCTCAAGGTATGGTAGTGGACCACAAGTTGTGATGGTAGCTTGTGCTTCTGGACCCTTCTCCCATTCCTTGTAGTTGCTCTGGCTCCAAAATTGGATCTGTGGGTGGTCTGATTGACAAAATATAGTGAACTCTGGAACCAGAACACCAACCCTGCATTTCCAGAATGTTGGAGTTTGTACCTCTGCTCCACTGCCAGGCAGGACCACTTGGAGTTTCAGTGGTCACTTGGAATCCGTTCGGAACTTGTGTGGACTTTTATTGCATCTCATCATTCCTTTCTTGTCATCACTCCCAAGCCTCCAGGGATGCTCTGTCACTTTCCTACACTGCTTAATTCTATCTTCCCCTTGTCCCTGTTCCTATTTCCTTGATTATCATTAGCAAGCACTTCTCTGCCCACTCTGCTACATACTTATACTTAGTTTTCACTTCAGATTCCTCAGTTGTTCTTTGCCCCTCTTTGGCAATGGCTGAGGTGAGTTTACTTCATACCTATTTACTACTCCTAGCTAATTCCTAGTAGTCTGTGCAATCACTGCCCTATCATAGAGTTTTTGTCACTGATTTGTTCACAGGAG
>KN824967.1:0-44947 GCA_000827395.1 Paxillus rubicundulus Ve08.2h10 | reverse complement strand
AAATTACAACAAGTTACCAAGGCTTTCGTACCACCCTCCATAACGGTAGAAAGTGGCAGAAACTGAAAAGTTAGTTGTGAATTGTTCATGTAGGTTACGTATATAAGGGTATCAATGACGATGGCGGCAAAACCATGACTGGGGGGTGTGGGGGGTCTATTGCACCACTCTAGCACGCTATTCAAAGCCATGCATTAAAAAAATACCGGATGCGATGCTACTCTCTGTCTCGACCCTCGCAAGCTTGCGATCGCCTTAAAGCTGCCACCTGCTCAAGTCTCAACAAGTGTCGTGATGCAGATTGGGTGCACATCAGATATGGTCTGAGCAGGAAGAAGGACCCTGTTCCTCTATTGCCATGGTCGGCATGTCACTGCAAGGTCCCATCACAATTCACAAGTCCGTGTCTCAGATAAACCACAAGCTCAACCTTGTCCATTATGATCCCAACTGCAGGACCACCATATGCAAGACAATGGTGGGGGTCTACGACGGTTCAACGCTTTGTCCGCACAGCAACGTTTTACCGTTGGGACTAAGAACTATCCAGGGAATTGACCGTAATTTCAAACTGGGTGATCTGCAGAAAAGTGACCTTCCACAACTGGAGAAATTTTCGTTTTGGATTTGCAACTTGAAGATGGAGGCCATCCTCGATGGAACCGAAGTGTGCCAGGATCAATTTGACATTTTCCTTCCGTTGATATCGATGCACTCGAGAGGCCTAGTCGGACCGTAGGAAGCAGTTGGTAAATGTGCAACGTGTTTTGCACGCGGAAGGACGAAACACGATCACGTGACAGTATTTGGCTATAGTTCGAGTACAAATAACGATGATCGTAAAAGGTAAACCTGAACAATTCAAGTTGAATTTTTCAACCTCACATTCTTCTTTATCCACTTCTCCTCTTTTCTTGCGCAACCTCTATAACTTGAACTTGTCTTTCTCTCTGTTGTCATACTTGTCTCTAACAGTCTACTCGTCTTTCATAGACGACACCAATCAACCCTCCGCTTCGTAACAAACATTTCTTGACCACCACGTCTCGTCCACAAACTTTATCTCCTTCCTTGTCGCCGTCGCATTCGATCAGCGTGAGGAACTCACCCGCCAAAATGGCTGTCCCTTCATCATCCCATCATGACCGTGATCGCGAACGTGATCGTGAACAACGAGAACGCGAGCGTGAACACCGCCACCGTTCGGAGCGACACCATCACCACCGTACCATTTCATCCACCACTCTCTTACTCGTCCTCTCCCTCGTTCTAGCGGTCCTCGCCGTCATGCTATCACTTCCAGCCTCTCAGAGCGCTACTGCAGCGGCCAGCAAAGAGGATCCTGCTGCAACAGGAATTTGGGGATATCTCAATCCGAAACGTTCACAGGTTCTTGTAACTCGCGAGCGCGACGTCGCCATGCGCGAGGCCGAAGTTGCCCGCCGTGAGGCCGAGCTACTAGTCGGTGCGCCTGGCGGTGTTCTACCAACCCAATCTCCTGTGGCATGCCCTATCTGCCCCACCCAAACGCTGTTTGACATCCCCCCTGCTCACACGATCATCAAGGAGGTTGTAAAGGAGCAAGAATTAGCCCCTCCTGGGTGGTGGAAGGAAGCGAGTGCTAGAGCCGAAGACATTCTTGATCGTGAGCTCAGAGTATCCGAGCGCGAACGCGAGATTACCCGTCGTGAGGAAAGTATAAACAAGAGAGAACACGATGCTTCGAGACGCGAGGCTTGGATCATGGAGCAACTCGTGTAAGTTTCTTGTCTGTCACACACGAAGCCCTTTGCTCACTCCGCGCCCTAGTCTTATCAATAGCGACGGTGCTGTCGAAGAAGAAGTCTACTATGAGCAGCCTGGGCCCAAGCGAAAACTCAAGGTACCATCGCCCGCTCCGCGCCGTCCCGAGCTCTGAGACGAAGGAGGTTTTTCCATTATTCTCTTAAATAAACGGAAAACCCATCCATTCCATACTGTGTACAGTCCGTATCCCCTCCTTCGTCCGGGCTTGGGGGACAACGGTTCTTATTTCTGTCCCCCTTGTCTTTCTTGTGGAGTGGAGACCAGTTGGTGGGCCAAGACTTTCTAAGTTGATTCAAGTGCAGTGCGACGCGATTGAGCCCCCTATCAGGCGTGATCCCACCACGCCAAAGGGCTGGAGGATATTCAGCTGATTCCTTGGTTTCATTTATTTTATTTTATATTTTTGCGAAGCTGCCAACTGGTCTTCCATTCGCACTCCTTACTAACCTGGGACATTGTGCTGATCTGGTTTGCTTGTAACAGGAACTTCCTCCCATAATTGTCGCTGAAACCGAAACCAAAACGATCATCCAGTATGAAACCCTCCCTGCTCAAACTGTAACTGTTCCTCCACCCGCCAACACCCGCCGTGCCGCGTTCCCAACTCCTGATGTTGTTTCGGTATCTTTCTCGACCGCCATACCTCGCACCACCGCAATCATATACGAGGAAGAGCTAGTTAAGGAGCCTTTGAATATTGAAGAGATTGACGAATACGAGGTCGAGGAGTACGAAGAAGACGATGGCGCTCGCGTCGCTGTCCGAAGGAACACAAAACCGGCGAGGAGACCCCCTCCTCCCCCTCGAAGTGGTTGGCTGTGGTAAAGGGAAATGGGGTGGTCTTTATTATTGGATTTCAGTGCCGTTCTCGTCTTTTTGTCTTGGATTCTTGCCATTGTTGCGTCCTTGCTTCATCTTTATTGTCTTTCTTCCACTCCTAGACGTGCGTGCTTCCGTCCTTCAATACGATCATCCTTTGTACACCTCACCCTACGACGCGATACGACCCACATGGACTGCTTTTTGAGACGCACGTACGGATTGGATTGGCCTATGCCTTTGTTACGAGATGTCTACTCGTCGTTTGACCCCTCGAGTAGCTGTAGATTAAGTCAAGTTACATATAGCTCTTTTCCCCACTGTGATCTTGCCTTCGAAGGATGAGTTGCTGTATCATGGGAGCGAGTTGTGAATAGCTCCCGCTGCTGGTCTGGAGGCGCAGCCAAGTTGTGACGTACAAATTACTGTGACTGTGGCAAAGGCTCGATACAACGTTGACACCCAGCTTCAAGTTTCCTTGCATGCCCACAGTGCCTGCGTTTGAGGATAGCTAGATTGAACACTGAAGCTTCAACCGGATTTTAATCAAAAAGCTCATTACTCCATTATCGGGCAGCCATCTCACACCTCTACCGAGATGCCCTTTGTGAAATGCAGGGTGCGTCATTACTCTAGTATTCCACATGTCGACGTTTAGACTGACTGTATTGAATCGTGTGTCTAGTACTACACTGAGAGCGGCGAGCCATGTAACGGAGGTTGTCGCAGAAAGGGCTCGGGATGCACCTTTGTTCACCCTGATGAGCCTGGTTGGGGCAAAGCCCCTCTCGCTGGCTTGGGAGCAAAGGGTAGGGGCAGTGGTAATCGGGTGAGATGTCTGTCGTGTAATACAAGGGCGCATTTCTCATCAGCTCTGGACACTTGCGTTTCATCTCTCGTTTTTTCAGGGAAGCTTCGAAAGTGGTGGTAAGCGGGGGCGGGGACGGGGACGTGGTGCCTCTGGCTCTTTGGCACGGGACACTGGCGGGAATAGCAACAGTGGTTGGGGTGGTGAAAGCGACACCGCAGGGGGTTGGGATACAGGAGGCAGTGGGTGGGGTGCTGGGCCCGGTGATGGTGACGGTCGGTGTGCGAGTGGATGGGGGAGCCCGCTCGGTGGTGGGTGGGGTGAGGGTTGGGGAAACCCGCGCGGTGACGCTAGTGATGGGTGGGGTGAGGGTTGGGGAAACCCACGCGGTGATGCTAGTGATGGGTGGGGTGAGGGTTGGGGAAACCCGCGCGGTGATGCTAGTGATGGGTGGGGTGGGGGTTGGGGACATGCCAAGGACACGGTCAAATTTTCGGAGAACAAAGAAAAGCAAACAGGAGGGTGGGGGTCGACTCCAGCAACTGTCACAAGCTGGGGGGATGGAGACACCTGGGGCACATTTTCCAATCCAATCGCGGCGGAGAATCAGAAAGAGAACCCTACCGAATCCAACAAGGCCATTCTTCCCCCACCACGAATACGTCTTCCAGGTAACGAAGACAAGCCTCCCAAGACGAGCGGAACGAACCGCGTGCCCATCGCTAACATGAGATGGGGAGAAGGATCGTCCCATTCAAAACATACACCCAGATTAAACACCAACATCCCAGCTGCGATGGAAGTCGACTCTCCGGGCACAAAAAGCGAAACACCTTTCTCCGCGGTTTATTCGCAGCCGCAGTCGGCACGCCCATCCGACAGGGGTGCTCGTGGATCGGATACCCCCACTGCATCGACTCCAGGCGGCTCCTCCCGACGTAAACGCAAGCACGACGCCGCCTTCGAAGATAAATTCAATCTCTTTAAAGAATATGTCAAGTATGTCTTACTCCACTTATAGGTGTCTTCTCTTTCAAGCTAATCTGAACAGGGCTTGGGAGCGTGGCGTTAGAACACGCTTCATGCTGGTAGAGGCTGAGGCTAAACGTGACCGTTGGTTCCGCACTCAGAAATCCACTAGTTATGTACGCATCGGTGAGGCGGGACGACGATTGCTTGACGCTCAGCGCGCCGAATGTGACAAAGAGGTCGACATCCAGAAAGAAAAGCACTCCTCTGCCATCACATCTCTTGTTGAATTTCACGATGCGATTACGTCTAACCTCGACTTGGGCCAGCGTTATAACATCGGCGAGGAAGCAAGTAGGTTTATCACTCAATCTAAAGCATTTGTCGACGAAGTTCGCTCCTTCTTCGTGGCTCATGTTTCCAAGGACAACAATGACGGAACATCAGGCGAGAAAAAAGGCCTTTCACCTACCGACCACGACGCTTCCACTCCCAACGAATTTCAAACCTTGCTACATCAGGTTCGCGACCTCGAGGAACGTCTCGAGGAAGCACAGACAGAACTCACTCTTCGCCATCCGCGCGACATACGCTGTGAAATTGACGAAAAATTAAACACTACAATTGCAGCCCTACGTGTAGCTCATCAAAGCGAGGTTGAGCGCATTGCTTCACAATCGCGCCCTGAGATTGACATCCCACCTGTTGCGCTGCAGAAGATGGAAGAGACAGCCCGACAGGTGAGGGAATTGGATGCTAATCTGTCGCCAACGGCAGAGAGCGTCCGTGTTCTCCTTCTCCAAGTGGGTGCGGCAACCAAGCGAGTCCGCAGTCTCGAGGAGGAGATTGCAGCGAACAAAGAGACATGTCGAAAGGTCGGTCGGAGCAACTCGTGTTGGCTAGATTACATCCAATTTCACCCCATGACAGATGCAAGCTAAGGCCGCCGCCATCGAAGAAACCAAACGAAGGTCCGACGAACAGCTGAAGAAGATACAAGAACAATTCGAGCAGCTCACTGCATCTGAGCCCTCTCGTCTAGCCACGGAGTCGTTCCCTTCCGTTTCCACACACTCCTCACAAGATATGTCGATCCAAAGTCTTCGACCTGCTTTTGAAGTACTCCTGGAGAAGTTCTATGAACGGGAAGTACGGCCGACTGTCCAAGCTCTCGGACAAGCCGCGATCGAGGCGTCGGACCGCCACCAGCAAGAAGCAATGAGTGTCCTCTGGGGGAAGATGCAACCAGCCATGAACATAGTTGAGGGTGTCTCCCGATGGCTTGACTCGCAGGAGCTCGGGCTTACCGATAGACCTGACGTACTTGCTGATGTTGCACCCGTGGCTTGATATTAGGGGACGATATAAGATCCATTACAGTAGTCATGCTGAGTAATCTTCATCGCGTTAGTGTTATTACGTCATAGCCTTGCTTTCTCCGTTCCTCCACCCTCAGGTTGTATCGTGTTTTCAAAACTTGTTCTCCCAGTGAAATAAAATGGTCGCCCTGAAAGAAAAGCGCTGCAATGTATGTCCCTCCGCTACTAGCCATTGCAAGCATTTGACTACACTGCTGGCTGAGTAGCTATACGACGACAAAGGCCGTCCAAGGCGTCTAAAAGACGGCACCAAGGGATGTAGTAGGCATGTCAACGAATGCCATTTTGTGCACCCCCGCGAACGGGAATGGACAACTGCAAAACTTTCCTTGCCTCCAAGACCTGACCTTGTTGCAGACGACGATTCCGACTATTATTATATTCTTACTTTACCTCCTGGACATCCTGATCGTCACAAGGATCTTCGTGAACTGGAAATGGATAGTGAAAGGGAAAGGGAGCGGGACGGGGACGGGGACGGGAATGGGAACGGGAACGGGAACGGGAACGGGAACGTTGACAGAGACAGAGACAGAGACAGAGACAGAGACAGAGACAAAGACAGAGACAGAGACAGAGACAGAGATAGGGACAGGGACAGGGACAGGGACAGGGACAGGGACAGGGACAGGGACAAGGACAGGGACAGAGACAGAGACAGAGACAGAGACAGAACGCGGGGTAAGGAGAGGAAATCGAGTTCATCAAGCAGATTGCATCATAACGAATCCACGTCCCATCGGAGGGTCAGTCCGCACACCCGGGGGTCACTCAGCCCACGCTCTCGCATGCATGCCATAGATAGCACCAAGGGCGGCCTCACCACTAAACGGGGGTCTCCTTCACTCTCGACATCCTCAGACCAACTTGAAAACCTTCGAAAAGACGGACAGTTTGTGCGTCGACAGTCTCGCGGAGACCATCCCCACTCTGCGCGCCGAGACCGAGACCACTCGAGGTCACGGCGGTCAAGGTCCCGCTCTAGGGACAGACGTAGGGAACGACCTCGAAAACTGGACATCCCCCAGACAACGCCTCCTTCGACATCTCGGAGCCATGCCTCGAACCCTCCGAAACCAGATGTACGGCTTTTCCCCCCTGAACCCTCAGAGACACCCCCAGTGCAGCCACCCTCCCCGTCTCCGCGAGTTCCAGAGATGCCCCAAGAACCTTGCTTCATCTCGAAACAGCAACTAGGTGGCCATGCGGTATCGTCACTCCAGGGCGTGAAAGTGCTGTCCTTAGATGAACAAAGGAAAGCATGGCACGAACGAATTGAGTACGTCCTGTCCCTACGATACTCTATCCCCTAATTTACATGCTCTCATCAAGCTTAATGATCACGTCTATAACCTCTCGTCGCGACTACACCAAGCTTGAATCTGATCTCTCCCACATCTCTTTACTGTCCAGTTCCTCCCTCGCCAGCAACCTGCCCGAAGCTGACCGTGCTAATATAAGTGCCCAGAAAATGGCGCTCGAGCTCCAGATGCAGATGAAACGCAAAGAGATCAATGAAGGAATTCAAAAGTTGATGGGAAGCGAATTTTGGCCTGTGTTAAGGATTCCTCAGGTTTTGGAGATGGAGAGGGGGCTGGGGGAGGCGAAGAAAAATGTCTCGGAAGTTAGGAGTTTATTGGGTGACTTGCAGAACAGTTGTATAACACTCTTGAAGACGAAGACAGGAAGCCTTGCAACTACATGGTCTACACCTGATGGAGCCCAGGATTCGGATCGGCCCCTCAAACGGAGGAGGGTGTCGGAGGAGGCAGATGTCGAAAGGCGAAGCACAAGCGAAAACACCAAAGTGGCCAATCACACAGCCGCGCAGCTGGAAGCATTTCGTGATAAACTGGTCACTCTCGATCGTCACCTGGTCGACCTCACGAACGACATCACCCAACGCGACCAAATTGTTTCGGACGAGATCGATCTCCACATAGATGCCCGGCTTGAAGAGCAAAACATCCTCTATCCCCTTGTTGAGGAACCACCAAAGATACCTCAATCTGAGATAGAGGCAGTCGTCGATGTAAGGAATGAAGAACTCGAACGAACGCTCGAGACGACAGGTGATGAGATTGGCATGCTGGCGACGGAGGTCGCAGAGTTGATCACCAAGGTGAATATTCTGGAAGCTAGGTGCGGGGCGCTCGAAGAGGAAAATCAAGAAATGAAAAACCGGCTTGCAGAGGTTTGGTTTCTATACCTTGAGAAAAGACGGGGGTCTCAAAAAGGGTTCTTTGTAGGACTCTCCCAGGTATGCAATCGAAGAAGATGCATCGGCACGCCGCGACAAAGAAATTCAAGCGCTGGGTGCTGCGCTACAAGCGTACATCTCACAAGCACCCAAGGGCCACTCGGAAAATGACCTCCCATCTGCCGAGTACATCATCAACGCACTCGACAATGAGCTCGAAGGTCTCTTTCGGGAAAAATTTACCGCCACACTTGTGCAGATCCGACAAGACATCTTTGACAAGGTCCAAGAAAGCGGCCTTCAAACATTCAGCACCGTTTCACCAAAACTTGTGCTATTGCTCAAGATGGTCAACCTCATTGCAGCTCGGGTGGGCAAGCCTGATATGAACTCACCAGCCATGGGCTGAAAATACTGGATAACGAGACAGCGCCGACAAAAGCACAGCTCTCGACCGTGACCAATCGTTGCCTTAGTTATCATAGGCAAATGCACAACACCTCGTTTTCTACATTTTATTTGGCAACTCAATGTCACGTCGTGCAAAGAATCTGAGTTTAGTCGTGTAAGGAAAAGGCATCCGAATAGATATAAAGTTGCATTTATGCAACAGTACACAAGGCAAGAACTTAGCATGCAGAGATCTTGCTATCAATCGAATTCAGAGTCATCTTGTCTAAATGCTGCAGAGTATGCAATGATCGTGGCATAGACCAATCTGAACCAAGAAACGTATCCCTCAGCACTCGTCCCGGGGTGCACATGGATGAACAATGAGACATACCCGCCGCCAATTATTGACATGACACAAGCGCCTGGGCGGATCACTTCTGAGTGCGTAAGCACCACGGGGAGAGCGAACCCGGTGACGACGATAGTGGATGTTATGAACCGACCGAGGTCAACGGGGCCGGAGCTACTCTCGTACGATGCGAACTCGTCCCCTGTGCAGTGGGCGAACACAGCGTTTGGAAGAGGCGCCAATACGAAGGTGAGGGCTGCGGTTCCAGCCTGTGAGTTGACTATCCGGGAGGGGTGGGTGTGTTGCAGGACTCACCAACCAAAAGAGGTAGCCAGTTAGCCCAAAGGGCACACGAGAGGATGACGAGCAGGAAACCGACGGCAAGGACAAAAGATAGTAGAATAACAGCTTTTTTTTGGTTTATTTTCTGTACTCAGACTGGTTCAGGAGAAGGAAAGCGGATGACCTACTTTTCAATCCTGCGGCTGCCATTGTACTAGTCGTACGAAAGGGTAGATGTAGGTCTTGCTACTGCGCTCTCAGGCTGCGGAGACCTGGTTGCTCAATATTATGCACACCCTAACGGTACCGGATTAAGTAATCCAGTGGTCTTGCAACACAACGCACTTATGATACAGTACAATAAGGATAAGCATCGTTCACTCTTGGTACTATCTAACTCTCCGTGAACCTCTCGGACCCAGGATATTCGTTGGGCGGTCTACCAACGCTCCTATAGTCGGTAACTCCGACTTCATGAATCCCGACTTCTTCAGCACCGGACACGGCGGTATTGGTGGCGGTTGTTGTGAAACTGGAAGCGTTGCTGTAGAAGATGTCGATGACGATAGTGAAACCATCGGTGGTGTTAGTAGGCGTGTAGTCTCACTTGCTAGCGCGACAGGAGAGATAGTAGCCGTAACGTCCTCGTCTTCATCCTCAACTTCGTCTTCTCCGTTGGCCTCGGACTCGGACTCTTCTGGGAGAGAAAAAACCGCGGAGACTGGGGTAGTATGAGCACTTGCTGTCCCTTTCCCCCGCGAGTGCAAAATGACGTCGCGGCTTTTGGTCAACTCCCAATTATCCACGTATTCCCAGACGCGTTTGCGAGGGGTCATGCCAGTAGGAACGTCTTCTCGCGTCACGTGATCGAGGAGTGAACGTGCACTTTGTTGGATGGTGCTCAGACCAACCGTCACGGTCTTGTGATGCCTTTCAGCGGAATCGGCCATGCTTATACTCTATCGATGGCCATCATAAGATAACAACTGTACTGGTAAAGAAAAAGCTTACCTCCGACACAACCCGAGAGGTGAAACCTTCCACGTTCCTTGAACTGGATGATATGCCTCGCTGGAGGTGTCGCAAGTCGGTCTGCACGTCCGTCACCATGGCATTCGTGGTCTCGATGCGAGCCCTCTTGGCGCGATTGTGTCGATCGATACCACCTCCGAATGACGTTTGTAAGGTTTGGCTGTACCTCTGAAGTTCGCCAGAGTAGGTCGTCGTTGCCGCAGCCATAGATGTTTGCATTGCAAAAAGGCCATCCTTGAATGCGCCCTGAACTGAACCGACGGTCTACCGCACCGGCGATCAACAACTGTGGAACTATTGGATGAAGGAACATACCTTCATCGCTCCGTCGCGCATTCTCTTGCCCTCCGCTCCCCTGCGTGCGAAAGACGTAGATACCTCGGCGCCACGAGCAGCGGCGTCATCGATTAGTCGCGTGTGCCGCTGCCCGAACTTCCCAACCTCCTCTTCTGCCTTTACGTTCTCTTTCATAACACCCCCAAACGCTTCCTTTAACTCCTGATCCTGTGCTGCTATAAACTCACCCAAGAGGCCGGATACGCGCTGCACCAGCTCATCTTTAGCTGCTTCGGATCTGATCTTTTCGGATTCAAGTGTATGTGTAAGGAGGGCGTTTTGGGCCTGAAGACGGGCAATTTCGGCTCGTGACATCTCATCGACGAGGGCTTTGGCTTGGCGAGTGGATTCTCCCTCTGCCTTGACGAACGCCAGACCCTCGTTGACGATGGTGTCGATGAGAGATACCATCGTTTTGAGGGCGTCCTCGACCTAGTACGAGCCTTCAGTGTCCTGTAATGTCACCTCGCGAACAACCTACAGCGATAAAATTGCTCTGATTTGCTGAGTATAGCTCTTTACACAAGGTCTGAGAGCTCGTGCGCAAGCTATCCGACCAGGCAGCGAACGAACCCTTGAATGTCTCTTGAGAATCCTTGACGGCATTCTGCACGATCCCTAGAGCCTCGGTAGACGCATCGTCCTTCGCATTAATCACACGCAGAGAATCTTGGATGCGTTGCAGCTGCTGGTCAATGCGCTCGGAATGGTTCGTCAGGATCTCGAGTTCCTTGGTGTGGTACGTTTTCGCTTCGGTCCGGATATTCTGGGTATTGTGACCTGCAACCCTGATGAATTCATCCAGCTTCGCGGAGAGGACCTGAACATCGTTGGATATTGATTTTCCATGGGAAGAGGCTGCCTTGATATTAGAACTGAAAGCCTTGGTCTTTCGCTCTAAACACCGATGTAAACGAGGTAGCCACAGGCGAAAGAAAAATCAGCTCACGGATTTTGTCGAAAAGGGCACCGAGGTCACCCATACTCTCCGCAACAACCTGCTTCAACCCACAAGCGACATTGTCCAGTTTACTCTCGTTGACCTGGTACGCTTGCCGGACGACGATCTCTTCTTCCAACGCGCCCTTCACCGACTTGAGTTGTCCTTCCTTCACCTCAAGCTCCCCTTCTGTCTCCTTCAGCTTTTCCTTCGTCTCCTTCAGCTCGCCGTCCCTCTTCATCAACAATGCTATGCTCTGCTCAAATTCCTCGCGTATGCTCCTCAGCTGACTCTCCACGATTTCCACTTGTTTCTTCGCCTCCTCCATCTCGGTCTGCTTCATCTCCTGCTCTGCACTCATCTGGTTCCACGTCTCCTCCGAGAAGAAAATCCCGTTTTTCTCCCTCGCCGCTAAAACATCCGCTTTCAACCTCTCAATTTCGGCGATATATTCCTTCAGGAGAGAATTCCGTGTCATGCGCTGGTTGATCTCGGGTTTGTTGCGAATAGACTTTGCACGGATTGCATAGTCAAGAGTAGAAAGGGTTTCTTCCATGTTGGACCGCGCTGGCGAGGTGGTGGCGATGATGCAGGTTTTGGTGCGTCCCCCCAACGAATCTTGAAGGAGACGGGTGAGCTTGGATTCGCGGTACGGCACGTGGGAAGAACGGTCGACCAGTGCATTAATGACGCGTCCGAGAGTCAGGAGACTTTGATTGATGATACCAGCCTCTCTCGCTCTCTTGTTCTCGGCACCCGAACGACCTATGTTCTCTGACCCAGCAAGGTCGACGAGATTGAGTTTGCCGACCTTTAAAAGGTCGTCTCCCATTATTGACGTTTCTTTGGTGTGGACGGTGATAGAAAATACGGAGTGTGAGCGACTGGAGTGGTCGTTGAACTTAGTGGCGGCGATCTGTCGGCGGTGACTGCCCTTCGTCAGAAGGGTAAGTGCGTCGACCGCATCCTTAACGGGTATCTCCTCCAGACCCTGGATAAAGACACCTTTCTTGCTAGCGTCATCGAATATCTTGAGGCCGCCTTGGTTATCGGATGAACCGCCCTTACCCATTGGCTGTGTCGAACCTGCCGGAGCTGAGAATTCGTTTGCAAGAAGGTCACGCAGTTCTTCATTGTACAGCTCGACGAATGATATTTTGACGCTGTAATCTGCTGCCGACGTTTGGAGTTGGTGAAATAGCCGGAACAACACCCTGGGTATCATCCCCGCCTGAGCAGAAGGATTGCCCATTGGGGTGGGGGTTAAATCACCCTGCATGGTGTATCTACTGCATTGTTAGCGGCAGAGCGAAGGCCAAAGGCCAAAGTACGCACGTCTTCCCTGTCCCTGTCTGTCCATACGCGAATAGAGTGCAATTATAGCCCGTAAGGACCTCGTCCAGCATTGGGCTCACGACATCATGGTAAATCATGGCTTGGTCTGCTTCAGGCCCAAACACGAGATCGAAAGGGTACGTCCGCGTTGGTGGTAGTGTTACGACGCCTAAGCTAGACACGGGCGCGGAGGTCTCGATGGTGATTTCTTGACTCTTAGCGCCGTTCGAACTGACGATAATGGGGGAATTCTCTTGAATCTCGCGATCTGAACGTCTCCGACATCGAATCACGACTTGAATATGGGCTTCTCCATCCACCTGGTTGGTAGACTTTGAAATCTTAGCTGCGGTCAAAGAAGCAGCCAGAGGGTTGGGTCCAGCATGCTCTTCCGTTGGAGATGTGATGCGCTGTACATTCGATGTTGTCCTTGATGTCGTCGCTGTACGCGGTATGGTGTTAATGTGTGGCTGCGCAATATTTGGTTTGGATCGGACAGATGCCGGACGACGAGTAGCCATTCCGTCGTCGTCGTCGGCAGTGCTGGGAAATATTCTGTTGGGTGGAACTTCCAACACGCGACGAGATCAAAACAACTTTCAACGCGTCGAGATCACGTGCGTGGGAAATCTAGTTCAGATCTGTTCGTTCGGTGCTGCTTGGGCAGGATCCTTCCGCAGTCCCTTGTAGTAGACATGGGGAAGCGCAAAAAGTCATCCAGAAAACCAGCTGCCGCAAGTGCCGCTAGGCGTAGAGAGCCACTGGGTGCGTTCCTACAGCTTAGCACACAGCTTGAGCTGATTGGCGATGCGATAGACACGGCATTTACATGTCTATTCTGCCACCACGACAAGTCTGTAACGGTGAGACTTGACAGAAAGGAAGGTGTAGCACAACTAGCCTGCAGAGTATGCGACCAGCGATATCAAAGCAAAGTCAACCGTGAGTGAACATCCTGTCGGGTGTCGCCGCAGTTCCTAACATGTTCCCTACGCCAGATCTTACCGAACCTATTGACATCTATTCAGAATGGATAGATGCTGCCGATGCCGCCCAAAAGGATGATCAGGCCCACCGCCGTCCGGCTGCTTCTTCGAGTCGACTCGCACCCGCACCCCACTACGCAGGGAGCGATGACGACTAATCAAGCAGTGGATGCTAGATCGATGTAGAAATCATGATTCTCGCATGTCTCGACGCTTTGCAATTGTACAACAGTCAGTGCAATCCAGTATACATTAACTGATATCAACCCAGGGTGCTGGTGCCCTAAAGTACTCGATGTCGCCGGAAATTGCAGTGATCCGCATGATGTGCTTGGCCCACGGTCTGGATTGAAATGATCTGCAGGGCAGCCAGGGCTTTAGTACTGGGCGATAGTCACCGTTTCAGACTTGCTTCTCACTCAGCCCGACGAAAGTGTTGTAGAAATTGTATAACTTTGATATAATCATTGACGAGGTTCAGCCACCGCTGGAAATAGACAACGTGCTTGCAAGTTGCTCTTCAAGTCTTTGACTTTCTCTTACTACTACTATAGCAGCTACTTCTGCAGCCCCACCACCATTCTTTGACTACCTGATCATAATTCACTTTAAACTCGCGTGCTGCTCGTTTACACGTTCCCTAGACATTCTCTTTCACCATAGGTGGACTGTCCATCATGGCGTCCTCAACCAACATCAAGGTCGTTTGTCGGTACGTGCCCAATCTGTGCCAGACCTTCCGGACATCTGCGTAGTCTCCACATTCGTGCTGATACATAGCGTATGGATGCAGATTTCGGCCCCCCAATGCTCTTGAGCTGAGAGAAGGTGGCGAAATCGTTGTGACCTTCGATGACAATCTCCAAACGGCCATGATGCGAAATTCGCAAACTGTTTCGGGACCCGAGAAGGATGGCTTCACGTTTGATAGAGTATTTCCAATGGGTACGAAGCAACACGAAGTGTTCGACTACGGTGTTAAAGAGTGAGTTTCACGGCACACGCGTTTGCTTGCGGTCCGTTGACCTGATCTCGTGCCCTGGCCAGCATCGTGAAAGGTGAGAACTATCTTGACAACTCATATCCACTTCTTGGGAAAACCATCACGATTACTCGCCCGAGGAGACCTCATCCTTCTCGACTTCCGAACCTTGGCCTACTCAGGTTTATTGACGTGCCACCTAGATGTTCTTGATGGTTACAACGGCACGGTGTTTGCATACGGACAAACTGGCAGTGGAAAGACCTTCACTATGATGGCAAGCCACTGCCACTTGCCCTTGGCACTTTTGCTCATTAATGCCAACAGGGCGCGGATATAGACTCTGAGGAGCTGAAGGGTATCATACCTAGGATCACGGAACAAATATTCCAATCAATCGTAGAATCGGATGCTCACCTGGAATACATGGTCAAAGTGTCTTACATGGAAATTTATCTCGAGCGCATCCGCGACTTGCTAGCCCGTAAGATAGCATTTCCCTGCCTCGCCTGATATCGCTGATCAGAGCTTACCTTGCAGCTCAAAATGACAATCTTCAGGTACACGAAGAGAAATCCAGGGGTGTGTATGTCAAGAATCTTTCGGATTACTATGTCAGCAGTGCACGTGAAGTATACGAGATCATGCGCCAAGGAGGGGCTGCACGAGTAGTCACTTCGACGAGTAAGCTTGATAAATATACCCTCGTCGTGCAACCCACCTCTACTCTATCACAGACATGAACGCCGAGAGTTCCCGTTCACATTCAATTTTTCTGATTACGATCCAGCAGCGAAACACTGAGACTGGTGCTCAGAAGAGCGGCAATCTTTACCTCGTGGACCTTGCCGGCTCCGAGAAGGTTGGAAAGACGGGAGCCTCTGGGCAAACCCTCGAGGAGGCAAAGAAAATCAATAAATCTCTGTCTGCTCTCGGAATGGTCATTAATGCCCTGACGGATACCAAGGTACGTAAACTTCTTTCTCCTCCTTTTCACTATACTTTATTGGGAAGGACGATCACATTGACCCAGATTGCCATTTCAGGCGAAGCATATCCCCTATCGTGATTCAAAACTTACCCGGATTTTGCAAGAGTCCCTAGGCGGTAACTCGCGGACGACTCTCATTATCAACTGCTCTCCTTCAGCGTATAACGAGGCTGAAACGTTGTCGACTCTCCGGTTTGGTATCCGTGCGAAGTCAATAAAGAACACTGCTCGTGTCAATCAAGAACTCTCGCCTCTGGAGCTCAAGGGACTTTTGTCCAAGGCCCAACTCGCGAATACCAGACACCTGGCTTACATCCAGGCTCTGGAAGCCGAACTTGCCATATGGCGCTCCGGAGGATCCGTTGACCAAAGCGAGTGGGTTACTCCCGACAAGCCTACGGGTGCTGCGACAGCCGCGAAGAAGGCCACTTCGTCACCCACCCCATCGATTGCCAGGAGCATGACTCCTATCAACCCAGTGCTCGAGGGCCTCAGGTCGGAGTTCGACAGCCGACCACAGACGCCCACTGTCATCGGCTTGGACAAGGACGAGCGGGAGGAGTTCCTACGCAGAGAGAACGAGCTCAGCGATCAGTTGGCAGAGAAGGAGAGCGCGCTTGTCACTGCGGAGAAGCTTGTCAGAGAGCTCAAGGAAGAGCTAGCATTCCTCAAAGAACAGGAAGCTTTCGTGTCCAAGGTAATAGATGCACCTTTTTTTGATATATCAAGACTGATCGTGTGTCGATGAATTAGGAGAACAAATCGATGTCAACCCAGCTCAACGAACTCCGTTTACAAGTAGAGCGTCTCGACTATGACAACAAAGAGAGCATCATTACTGTTGATATCCTCAGAGAGCAAAATCAGGATGCAAAGAACGAGCTGGACGAACTCAAGAAGATCATAACCGATCTGCGCAGTGCGCAGAAGGATGCTTCCGCAGAGGACAAGGAGAAGCGCAAGCAAGAGAAGATGGCCCTCATGATGGCAAAGTTCGACGCCGTATGTTTGCCTGGGCTTTCGAAGTAACTGGACCTTGCTCATACTCCTATAGCAAGGAGCATTCTCCGAAAAGGACGAACAACTTCGCCAACTTCTTGCTAAGCTCGATTCTGTTGACTCCGAGGCGACCATCTCATCACTTACCGTTGATGACGTCGTTGCGGCCAGGAGGCAGCTTGCCGAAGCCCAATCGTTGGTTCGTGAGACTCTCGATCGCCTTCGCCAAAGCCAGGAGGAGAACGAAATGATCACGCGACGTCGCGATGAGCTCGAAGGCCGCTTGTCTACCCTTGAAGCCGAGTATGAAGAACTTCTCGGTGCGTCTCAGAGCTACCGAGGCTTTGATCTTTGTGTTCATATTATTCTACCAACAGAGAAAACCATCCATGACGAGGAGACCAGCAATGCCGATATCGCAAATTCAATGGCGGAGTTCAAGGTGAGCTTTTTTAATGCTGACATACGCGTCATATTCACGAGGTTATCTTTCCCCAGAACAAACTTGAGGCGCAATACGCCGCCAGACGAGAAGCTGGCATTGCCGAGGTCGCCGATCTCAAGCAACAGCTTGAACTAAAATCCAACGAGATCCGTTCCCTCAATGCCACGATTGACAGCATGAAAAATGTCAACGAAGAACTCAAGGTGCGGCGTGCTTTCTGGGCATTTTTTGTCACCTCATTCCTCTTGCTTTACATGCATAGCGTGCTTTCGCTGTCACGTCTGCTGGCATCGAGGGCGGCAAGAGCTTGGCAGAAAGCGCTCAGGACCTCGAGCGGACCCGAAAGGCGATCAACGTGCAACTTGCAGAGTTTGAAGCTGTTAAGAAGTCACTGATGCGCGATTTATCAAACCGGTGTGAGAAGGTCAATACTTCCCCTCAGTTAATACGTTATATGACTCATTGTTACGGTAGGTTGTCGAGCTGGAGATTCAATTGGATGAAATCAAGGAGCAATACAACAACGTCATCCGGAATAGCAACAGCAAAGCTCAGCAGAAGAAGATGGCTTTCCTGGAGCGCAATCTAGAGCAGCTCACAATAGTTCAAAAGCAGGCAGGTGTTCACGGACTGTGACATGCTCTTCATCTTATTCTGTTGGGTCCGCAGCTTGTGGATCAGAACTCAGCGTTGAAGAAGGAAGCTGGTATCGCTGAGCGTAAGCTGCTGGCGCGGAACGAGCGGATCCAGAATTTGGAAACACTTCTCCAGGACGCCGACCGCCGGTTAGCCATCCAAAACCAGAAATTTGAAACGCAGCTACAATCGGTGAAGGAACGACTGGAACAAGCACGTGGTAAGAAAGATAACGACATTGCTTATTATTTGATTGCTTATGAGTCGACATGTTTCAAGCGCAAAAAGCCTCGAACACCTCGACACTAAGCTTTGGTCGAATCGCCAAGCCTCTCCGCGGAGGAGGCGGCTCTGCTGCGGCTGCAGGGAGTACAGGTGCATCTACACTGGGAGGCGGCGCACCGTCAGCCAATGCACTGACCCGGATTCAGAACGAGGAAGGAGGGTAAGTGATCGAGTTAGAGTCCGAGCTGCAGCTGATGCGACATCGTTCTTTCGGGATTCTGCCTATCTTTATTTGATCGTAACCATCAGAGGTGGTATGTACCATTGTTATTTGTGTATCAGACACGTTTCTCACGGATGATGATGATCATCACACACAGCGAAACGCGCTTCTTGGTTCTTCAAGGGAAACTAGAGGTAGAGATCTGAGTGTTTTATATCCTGCTCATGGTTGTCGATACCCCCGGCTTCTCCGTATCTCCATCGCATTGAGTCATCTGCGCATCTCATCGCTTTTAATGCACTTTTTTAGTCGAAGGATTGACCAATGGCCTGGAGGCGGGGAAGATCGTGAGCAGATAAGTGTTTTACACGACCTAATCTGGCTTGCTAAGATGTCTGTCACCCGTTGGAGGAGCGTGTCCATGGTGTGTGCGGAAGAATGATATGGACCCTGACCTTTGTATATGTCATAGACATCGGGATAAAAAGTTTTATGATAAACCGAAATTCACAGTGGATTATTATTAAAATCACAGCAATGAGATTCTGTACGTCGTTCGTCCACTCGTCTGACCGTCATGCACGGAGCCGACACAGCTACGGGTCGGAGAGGTAAGATAGCCGAGATGGATCCGACTCGAGTCTTCTGCATCAATCGAAGAAACAAAAACAAGACAGTTTATTTTGCACCCACACAAGTTCAAGTTTTGGCAGCACTCGAGGAGCCTGTTTGTCAGAAAAATGCAGATTGCCGTTGGAAACAGACCTAAAAATTTTCACCGGAAATACGCGAAGGCGGGGACCTGTGAAGGCTGTGTGTTAAATGAGGGTCACCCGTTCACTGGCAGTCCAGTCCCAGTTGAACCATGGCTTCGGAGAAAATAGCCAAGGTTCACCAGGGTACCCTCGCGCTCCGCCAAGATCCTACCGGAGACTCCTTAGCCCACAGCCTAGCCTTGCAGAAGAGCTAAGTAGTCGGATTATTGCTCTCCTGGCAGTCTCAACAGCCGAATTATCCTTAACTTTACTCAACCTTACCAAACCTACTCAACTTGAAGTCTCCACACCACGGTAGTACTAGTGCACCTCAGGCAAAGTGCCGTACCAACTTCCAAGCGCCCGAACGGAGCCATTTGCGGTACTGCGGAAGCAAATCCTTTAGCGACTCAATACCGTTCAAGAATCGTGGAAGAAATATCCACTAACCTCACCCTCCTTTCGTTTTTCTTTCCTCCGCTACGGCGCGACTAGTCCAGGCGCGTTGTTTATCTTCTCTTACTATCCTGCGTCTGAACAAAAAACGCGCTACCACCACTAGTGAGCATCTTCGGGTGAGTCTTGATGTGTCTTTCTCATCATTCACGCGTGCTCCCCCAACCAGTAAACATTGTGGTCCGTTTACGATAGTCGTACACCCTCCTTCGCGTTCTTACCCGCACTTTCGTGCCGAATCTCCACATGTTGGCTTGGTTCCAACATGTAATCATATCACTAATCCATGCCCGCCTTTTACAGGTAATTTGTTTGCATACCTCCGTTTAAAACTCTATAATATCTACTTCTTTGTCTTTTACTCTCTTTTTCCCTGTGAGTTGCCTCTCGCGTCTCTTATTTTCCTCCCTCATCCCGCTTTCCTAGTGCGCAATTAATCGACAACGCTCTTGCCATGTCGTCGCATCCTGGAGACACCTCTCGCAAACCTTCGGGTTCCTCTACGCGTTCCTCGGGTCATTCACCATCTGCATCCCCTAGTAACGTATGTCGTAGGCATTTCCTCTCGACGAAGGTGGCTAACGTTTCCTCAAGGCACAGTCACAGAGAAAGTTGGCGCCGGCAGCTGCGAGCAACATGTTTGGTGTCGGGATGGGTGGAGTGCCCGCACTCAAGGGCCTCAACTCGGGTTGGCAGGTGTGTTACTCTCGAGTTGTCCCGGCGCACATTTCTTGACATACTACCAGGTTTGGGGATCTTCGACACCAGGGTCGAAGAGGAACGCATCTATTTCCTCTGCAGCGAGCTTGAACGACCTGTCGCCATCGCAAGGAGATAATGGTTACCGTACAAACATCGGGGAGAGCTGGAGTGCGCCAAGAGCATCTAGTGGGACCTGGGATGAGTTGAGCGGCAGTCCACAGAAGAAAGAATTCTCTCAATTGGTTGGTTGTCCCGATGGTACGTGGACGCATTCGCTGAATATGACACAGGACCCCAATTCCACTCTTTCGTTGCACCACGCACGGCAGAGACAAGCCACGGCAGCCCACGCAGCTGCACTATCGGGGCCGAGAATTGTGTGTATTGTCCGTGAATGGTTACGAAACATTTGGTATTGAGCATGTTCTTCTTTCAAAGGACGATCGTTCTTCGGCAAAGGCCGGTCAATTCTCTCCGCAGAGGTTCGATAATGGCCTCGGGAAGGACACGGGCGTGTCCAGTAGGTACCCTACATCGCCGTCCAATCAGGCCACCTATGGGTCCTCTCCGTTCGCCGGTCAAAACGGAGCGTTCGATGTCTCCGCCATGGTTGAGAACGAACTCTCGCTTGGTCTGAGAGGTATGGCTGTCGAGGAAGATCACCTCAATAGTCATTACCGCCAGCAGCCTGTCTCGTCACAGCCCAACGCCATCGTTCATCACTCTTCTGGTGTTCCCCAAGTGCGACCGCCTCCCATGGTTCAGGGCCGTACACCGTACGCTGGCTACCCTCAAGCAGATTATTCTTCGTACTATACCAATGCCGCACCACGCGACCCCTATATGGATTATGGATATGGATACAGTGCGCCCGCCGACCCATCGCTATATCCCTCCTCTGCTGGTATGAACAATACCTTGCCGGCAAGTATATACCCCGGTGTGTCTCCACAGACACTACACCCTAATGCTTCCGCTGGCCAGCAATCTGGTGTGTACTATGACTACTCAGCGTCCGCTCGGTCGCCATCACAGTACTACTATCCTGCTCATCAACCAATGATGTATCCTACGATGCCCTCCCTTTCTCCCATTCCAACGCCACAACTCACTGCTGCCGCACCAGCTGGTGTACCGGACAAGAAACAGGTGCGCATGTTTATCAGTTTAATCTAGTGCTTTCGCTGACCTTCCCGGCTAGTATGGTCTTCAGCAGCAGGTAAGCGTGACTGTAACTATAGCCCGTCATATAGCTTATTTCATGCTTTGTTAGGCCTATGCGGCTGCCATGGATTATAGTGCACAGCTTCCTTTTATGCTTCCTAATGGCGGGATGTATGGACACACTGGCATGAATGCCCATGGCATGCCATTCTATCATCAAAACATCCGCCCTAGTCGCCGCCACGACAACAGTGAAGCTGCGTTAGCCTTGCGTAGTCCGTTATTAGATGAATTTAGGGCTAATAAGTCTCGCAAATGGGAGCTGAGGGTAGGTATTCTGTGATATTCTCAGACAACAACTGACCCAGTGTGGCAGGATATATTTGGCTATGTCGTTGAGTTCAGTGGTGATCAACATGGCTCGCGATTCATCCAGCAGAAGCTCGAGTCGGCGACTTCGGAGGAGAAACAGGTTGTCTTTGATGAAATCGTGCCCGACAACGCACTGCAACTCATTCAGGATGTTTTTGGGAACTACGTGGGTGGAGTGGCAACTATTGATTGGCAAGGTCGCCTGATGGTAGACAGGTTATCCAAAAATTGTTCGAGCACGGAACCCAGGTCCAGAAGACTGTTCTTGCCAACACCATGGAAGGTCACATTCTCCCGTTGTCCCTTCAGATGTACGGCTGTCGCGTTGTGCAAAAGGTACCGTCTGCAACATATATGTTATCTCACTGCTGATGTAATTATTATAGGCTGTCGAGTTCATTCTCCCGGAACAGCAAGGGACCTTCGTCAAAGAGCTTGATCCGCATGTTCTCAAGTGTGTCAAGGACGCCAACGGCAACCACGTCATCCAAAAGCTAATCGAGCGTGTCTCCACTGACCGCCTTGGCTTTGTTCAATCCTTCCGGGGCAACGTTTATGATCTGTCGACACATCCTTACGGCTGCCGTGTTCTCCAACGATGCTTTGAGCACCTACCGGAGGAACATACACGCCCTCTCATGGACGAGTTGCACAAGTACATGATTAATCTCATGCAAGATCAGTTCGGGGTAAGTTATCGCATCACAGCATTGTAGCACCCTGTCTAACATCCCGCGATCACAGAATTATGTTGTTCAGTTCGTTCTTGAACAAGGAAAGCCTCATGATCGTTGTCAAGTCATTGCCAAGCTCCGTGGCCAGATGCTCAATATGGCGCGGCATAAGTTCGCGTCTAACGTCTGTGAGAAGGCACTCGTCACTGCTACGACCGAGGAACGACGTGCGCTTGTTGACGAGGTCATCCTACCTAAGTCTGATGGGGTCAGTCCCATTGTATCCATGATGAAAGACCAGTTTGCCAGTGAGTCATGCGACAAATCTGAATTAACGGCCATTGATGTGTCATGCTAAGACTACGTCCTTCAACGAGCATTGACGGTGGCTGATCAAGACCAGAAGGATATGCTTGTGAGCAAGATCCGTCCACAGCTTGTGAGCATGCGACGCTACTCGAGTGCCTACAGCAAGCACTTGATTTCTAGTATGTTATATGTCCTGACCCCCCGAGATTACCGCTGACACACAGACACAGTTGAACGTCTCTTGGAACGTACCGCCAATACATCCAAGTCGTCACCCTCGGACAAACCAGCGGACTACCCATCCTTATCTCAAAAGCAGCCCAACTAATGATGCGCCACCATTCCTCCCTTCATCAGCGATACTTTACTATCGTTACTTCATTTGT
This sequence comes from Paxillus rubicundulus Ve08.2h10, assembly GCA_000827395.1. Lineage (NCBI taxonomy): Eukaryota > Fungi > Basidiomycota > Agaricomycetes > Boletales > Paxillaceae > Paxillus > Paxillus rubicundulus. Next base: position 21,994 of record KN824967.1, on the reverse strand, counting down.
TGCTTTCCTACTTCTGATCACAATGCTATGGTACAGTCACATCAATTCCCTTTCCTTTCATACTCTGCAATCACGTCCACTACCCTCGCAATGAACACTCGTAATTCACCGCAGCAATCTTTTTTTCTATCCTGTCGTTCTCGTCTTGATTGGATACTTGCACCCCACTTCACTGTTAATATTGGACCATCATTTTCCGTTGTGAACATGCCAGTCTTTTGACTGTCATTGAGTCTTTGCAATTTCGTGTTTTTACAACCTTTTGTCGATACATAACATACATATAACTACCTGAACACATCAGTGATAATGGTCATCTCCATGGATTTGTTGTCGACAATGACCAAACAGTAATTGAGGGAATAGCCAGGTATGTACTACATAAATATAAATATTGATATTGTAAGTACTAGCATTGACTTCAACTTGAACACGGCTTGGCCTTATTGAAACGTCAGCACTGGCGCTTCAGCTCTCCGTTTTGTTTCGCTGCTTTCCGTTTCAAATCTCCTGTTCAACAGACCAAAGCTAAACGACAGCCAGCTTACGGAGCAAACACGTTGAAAACATGAGCACTGTTGAAGCTGCTGCCTCACTCTTTGGTTCGGATGGCGATTCTGGACCCGACCCATTTGCGGTCATCGGGAACGAGGTCACTGACACGACACACTCACTAGGCCAGGATGAACAGCAGAACCAAACTTCTTCGTCTCATTCATTGCACATGGGGCAGGACGCGTCCTCGCTATTCGCGAACCAAATGTATCCAGACTTTCATAGAGAGCAGTATGATTGTTGGTCCATTCCGACAAATCTGGATGCTACCACAGGTCACTCTCAGCATTCGAATGACACTGCACCTTCGTGCGAACACCAGCACGGTCACTCGGAGACCAATTCCTCTACGGGATACGAACCGCACTCGGCGTATGCCAGTCAGCCAGGTCAGTGTTGACCATTCCTTCATTTTTCATGCTCAAGTGACTGGTCGAATAGTAGCGCAAACACCGTACGAAAACACTTCCAGCACCTACGAGCCGTACGGCCCTGCCCCTTTTCACTCATACGGCACTGGCAATCAATATTTCAGCCAACAGTATGCGTCGGAGCAGACCATTCATGACCCGTACAAGGCGATAACGAACACTACGACAACGCCAAACGCATACCCATCTCAGCAGTCAGCGACGCAACAACCAGCAATGCCTTCGCAACAGCAGGCTGCCTATGACAAGTATAAGCCGATGTCGCGCTCTGTATCGTCACCGTACTCGTCCACCTTTGCTGTTGCTCCCCAACAACCTCCGCCCAGCGTTTCGCCTGCACAAGCCTCTCAGGCAACTCCTACTCCTACGGCTGCTGCATTCAGGCCAAAGACGTTAAATGCATACGACCCTCCTCTTCCTCCGCCAAAGGTGTCCAGGCGTGCGGTAAGTGCACGTAATCTACGCTCTGCATCTCCTGGAGGTAGACATCAGCTGGATTCGGTTTACGGGACAGCACTCTTGTCCCCTCCTCCAGTACCCACTGTTCCTGCTGTGCCACCCGGACCTGCTACAGGAGTTTCCGTGTACAGTTCATCATCAGTGACTCCCGCTCTTCAACCCCCTTCGCGCCCGTCACCACCTCGGCGGGAACCTACCCACTATAATCCCAACCAATATAGTACGCCACCTGGAAGCGATCGTTTCGGTGATTCGTATCCTCCGTCAAGCTCTCATGAACAGCATGGTCTGCCTCCTGCACAACGAGATCCTTTAATTTCTCAGCCAAGTCGCTATGCTCCCCCTCCTTTTCATGACGATCATCTTGTCCCCGTGGTACAATCCAGTCATACTCAGGATCTTCCTGAAGAAACACCTACTCCCCGACAGGTGTCTGACGTGTTCAAGGCCACTGTGCCAGAAAGCGATTCAGCACCACCTCGGCCCCACGATTGGCCAGTCCAGCAGCCAGATGCTCAGGGTGTATACACCTCCGACGACATGCCTTGGGGCGATCCTGAAGGCGGGATGCAGAACGAAACCCAGCCATCAACAGATCCCTTCTTGCACAACAACGCAAAAGAGCCACATGTACCATATGGTGGAAGTGATGCGTGTTCGCTAGATCAGTCTCATTACAGTCAAACACCCCCTCCGAACGCAGCATCTCGGGAAGTTGTACCTTCCCCTGTCCCTGTGGGAACTAATGGCTATGCCTTTTCAATCGCTGGTCCGTCGACTTCTCCCCCTCGCGCGAAGATGCACCACCGTCAGGGTACCATTGTGCCCAATGGTCGAGTTTCTCCGAAACCACCTTCGTCCCATTCCAGGTCTGGCTCGAGTGCTTCGAGTGCTTCATCCTTGCGTAGTCCTGTACATAGAGTTTCATCACCGTTGCGGCACGCTATTGACCCCAATGGTCAGGATGCAGCACATCCTTCTAATGCCCCTCCGAAGGCACTGCACTCTTACGAACCCTCGCAGTATGCTCCTCATAGAACGGCATCGCCAAGTTCGTTACGCTCCGTTCAGAGCCAGCAAGGTGTTGCCCCGCACCATTCATACGCCCAACCGACCCCCAACCCCATTCCTGCGACCCTATACGATCCTAAACCTGTGTCTGGACCTCAAAGGGCGATGTCTCCCAGTTCCCTCCGCTCGGTGTCGCCAGTTCCTGATCCCTATGCCCCACCAATGATCATGCCAACCTACGTGGCTTCCCAGTTCCGAGGCAGATCTGCCTCAAATGGGTCAAACTTGTCGTCTTCGGGTGCTCCCGACGTTTCACAGCTTCGTCACGACTATGGACTCGGATTAAAATCTCATATCGGAGAGCCCAGTTCGTATGACGGTGTGTCTGCATACTTCAGTGGGCAGGACGTCCACCTGCCACCTGCCACCCGCCCGCCATATGCACCCTCGCCATCGTTGTTAGGTTCCAACGACCCTCTTGGGCGAACATCGTCACGCGCGCCGATCATCAGCTTCGGCTTCGGAGGCAAGATGCTTACCTGGTTCCACGGTTCCGCCGATCTGAACACAGGGTTTGACGTTGCGCTTTCGTCTCGGCGAACAACACATGTCACAGTTCGTGTGCTGCACAAGCTGTTGCCGGAGTATGCGCTTGAAGCAGAGTACCCTGGGCCGTTGTTTTCAGACTCTGGCTCTCCTGTTGCTAACCTCGTGCGTACTGGGGCGTCACAATTGAAAACGAAGAAGGGTCGTGTAATTAAGTATCTCGAGGAACGCGCCGAAGAGATATCGCGAGGGACGATGTACACATCCGATCAGATCGAGAAGCAGCATCTGGAAGGGAAGTTAGTGCTGGTGCAGCTGCTCAAGATCATGGTCGAGAACGACGGGGTGCTTTCTGGAAGGTGAGATTTATCAAGTATATCGAGATTACGGAGTTACTGGAGGTGTCGATTAGCCCTCAGATCGACACTGCGGTTCGAGTTGCGCTGTTGCCCCGCATTGCTAGCACTATGCGCGAGGCTGATCAGGACGGGTCGGCTGTGCTCTCCATGCCGGCTTTCACATCTCCACTACCTCGTGTGTATGGCATGCTGTCGACCGTCCCAGCTGGCAACGAGACCCCCATATCAGTTTCTACACTGTTTCCCTCTTCCTTGGACAAGATACAAGAGTTCCTTGTCAGAGGGGAGCGTCGTCAAGCATATCATTACGCATTAGACGAGAAGCTATGGGCACATGCAATGATCATCGCAGGTGGTATCGACAGGGAGGCGTGGAAAGAAGTTGTGAACGAGTTCTTGAAAGCTGAGTTGGGGGTCCATGATGCTCCTCAACGTGCCACGCTCCCTTTCCGTGCTAAGGATGTCCTCTCGAAGCAAACGAATGGGCGAGAATGGCTTCGAGTGGCCTATAGCGTGTTCTCGGGTCATGGACCTGCTGCAGGTGGGACCTTTCTCGAACTAAATCCTGGCATCATTCGTTTACGCTTTGCAGTTCAAGAACTTGTGCCCACGAGTTTATTATCAAGAGCGACCGCTGGTTCACAAGCCCCTCCATCTACGTTGTCGCATATTACACCGATCTCACCAAACTTTCCGTCAGCTGCAGCTACTGCACAAATACCTGTTGAATCGCTGTCGAAGTGGCCTGAGATTGCGGCTACCATAGTATCCAGTCCATTAAGCCCCGAGTGCTCTGCAACTCTGACGGCTCTCGGAGATTACCTGGTGTCCCACAATCTTGTGGAGGGTGCTCATGCTTGGTATGATGGTTTCCTCTTCCGTCCCTATGCAGTGTTAACTCCGCCTTCCAGCTACCTGCTCTCGCCCCAGACTTCAATTATGGGTGGCGTTGGCAGCCCTGGCGCCCGCATGGTGCTGCTGGGCTCGCAAAGTCCGCACACTAAACCAACCTTTTTCAGGGATGCAGACCCGATCATCTTTACAGAAATTGCAGAGTTTGCATTTTCTTTGAAGACCCCACCCAAGGGTCAGGAACCTTTCCACGGTTTCCCTCATCTTCAGGCGTACAAGCTCATTCGGGCTGCGTACCTTGCCGATATTGGACACGTTCAGGCAGCTACTAGGTGCATCCTGCAATTGCTATTGCTTAGGGTCAACTCTGCTAACTAGCATCAAGGTACTGCGAGGCGATAACTGCAACCATGGGTCGTCCCTCACCGCATTTCACCCCTGCGTTGGTTAAGGGACTAAAAGACCTCGCCGACCGCCTGATTGGCTCCCCCCACATGGATAAGTCCGCGTTTTGGATGGGCGGAAAAGTGAACAAGCCCTCCCTGGACAGCATCGGTAGCTGGCTGGAAGGACGTCTCACGAAGTTCATCGCTGGCGAAGGTGACGAACCAACTGGTTCTTCCAAGGCCGCACAATTTGCAGATCCCTTCTCGACTTACGGTTCCATTTCGTCCACAACTACTTCCGCTTGCCCATCTCCTCCGCCCACCATGGTCAACTCGCACTCTATGTCAGCTGCACAGCCACCTCGGCGGAGCGGATCTGCGATGGCGCTACCTTCTTCTGCGCAGACGCATGTCCCGATTGACCGGGCGTCTTCTGCAATGGAGTATTACCGCCCCGCGAGAAATACGTCACCTGCACCTCCCAGAACCGCACCACTCCACTCGACAGGGTACCCTTATTCATCTTACGCTGCTCAACCGAGTGGGCATGCTATTGGTAATGCGTACGTACCTGCGTATGGGAGTGATCCATCCTCGTGTAAGACCTCCCTTGAAATGACGGCCGAGGAAGGTTCTGAGCCACAGAACGCTCCTCAGGAGGAACCATATCACCAACAGCAAGAGGGAGTAGAGAACAACCAGCAGCCTCAAGAATCGGGAAGTTGGTGGAACTCGCTTGGCAGCGCCGATTCTGCCCCTACACCCACAGCTGCGACGTTCCACCACGTGAGTGGGTTGGGAGATGGGTTTGTCTCTCTGATGGATAACCCCACGCCGTCGGTCGCGTCGAACCCGAGCGTATCCTCGTCCCGTCAGAGGGCAGAAAGAGGGTCCGAGGATGAGGACGACAATCTTGGATTGGGAAACAATTCGCATAAGAGAAAACAACAAGAGGGCGCGAAGCTGAATGTGGAAGATAAGACAGCAGCTGCACTCGCTCGGGAGACTGCTAAGCCCGAGGAAAAACAAGGTGAGCCAATTGCGAGGCGGGCAGCTCTGAACGATGATGCTCAAAGTTTACACATCAGATACTCACCCACCTGCAGCTCCTTTGACAAGTTCGTGGTTGAGTAGATTGTGGAAGCGGTCCGATACACCTGGGCCAGTCAAAGCCAGCCTTGGCGAAGAGACGAGTTTCTACTATGACAAGGAACTCAAGCGTTGGGTGAATAAGAAGGTGAACGGACTCTGCCTCGTACGCTTCGGTGATTTCTCATTCGTGCTTCTATTTTCAGGCCGGAGCAGAAGCTGCACAACCACAAACTCCCCTACCTCCACCATCACGCGCTCAGACCGCCTCTCCAAGTGTAGCTGGCCCCCATCCTAATGGTTCCGCCAACGGAACTACTTTCGCTCCTCCTCAAGCTCCTCCCACTCACACGTCATCAGCTATTGATTTGAGCACGTCCCCGACTGCCAAAGCGCCGATGCGCGTGCGGTCCAACTTGGTGCCTGCTGAGGTTGCGTCAGTCCCAAATACCCCCGCGCTAGGGATGGCGAGCATGCCGGCCCCACCGCCGATGGGGCGACCCCGGTCACAGGCGGCGAAGAAGAATGTGAGGAGTAGATATGTAGATGTATTCCAACACGAGGGTGCCACGGGAGCTGCGTAGTCGTCTGGGTGGGCTGTGAATTAGGAACACTTGAGAGGAACTGACTTAGAATACATAGAGCTTTTTGTGTCTGCGATGTTCTTTTGCATTTCCATTGTTCTTGCATATTTACATTATCTCTTTTACTGTCACTTTCTTGTTTTGGAATTCCTTTATTTTGAAAGTCTCTGACTCGGTGCGAAATGCGCAAGCTCGGGAACTCATGGTCTACGACTCAGCCGCGTATTTATTTATTTTGCTTTTAGTAGAACCTGGATTCAAGCTCGAATGCCACACATGATATGAACGGGTGCGTATATATAATGGATTTCCGGTGATGCCACAAGTAACATGATTGTCTAGAACATGAGTTTGAAGGGGTAGCCTGGTGGTTATCAGTTGACGTCATGATGGACCTATAAAACATCCTCACCTCCGTTCTTGATGCGGAACAATGATATGAGGATGGAGAATACGATGAAGTTGACTGCTGACCAGAGGTATACCTGTGTACGCTGCCGAGCAGGGGACTTTTGATACGGTGTGACGATCGTCAACATTAGGAACGAGCCTCCTAAAATACCGTCTAAAGTTTGCGGTGTTTAAGAAAACTGCCCAGTCTGATAGAACAAGACACGTGACGCTCACAAATCATCGCGACGACCTGTACCTCTTGACCGAACTGATTCTGGTACCCCGCAGCAATCCATTTCCCATCATGACCGATATGAGGCACACCACGGATGCGTGTAAACATATATCCAGCCGTCATAACGAGTGAAATGATAATTGATCCAGCTGCCCATACCCAGCGGTTTTGAAGCACTGGGCGGATGAAGCGGAAGATGAGTGTGACAATGGGAACGAGGGAGACGAATGTGCCAATTTTGGACCAGTCTATTGGGGCTTTGTAGGGGATGGGGATGGGGGTGTGTATGGAGAGCTGTTCGGCTAGCGGTCCAGCTTCGAAGCCGCTGGATTGGAAGTGGGAGTGGCGATTAACAGAGGTTATGTGAAGAAAGAAAGCGGGAATACCTAGAGAAATCATATTTGAACGGTGTGTTGGCGACATTTCTGGCCTTGGGGCCCTCTGCAGCGGGATAGACATGGACTACAGGTGCAGAGCTGATTTGAAGCTGTTCGGACTCATCAGGGGGCGTAGTCGCATGTGCTTGAAAAGATAATATACCCTCTGGAATATTCCAACCGCCTCCTCGAATTCGGCAGTAGCAAAGAAGTGGTTGTCTCGGTGCTCTGGAGCTACCGTACCCCAAGCCTTGGCAACAGCGTTGAACGAGGGATCGAATTCCCTGTCGTATGTCACACTTTTCTGGCGTCGCACGAACATGCTATGTAACTTACTTGCACGGGGCGCATCTGCGTTGTGGGTTTAGTGCCGTGAATTGGATTGAAGCTGACCAGGTCCGCTTTGGGGATGTAAGGATGTCATATACTCGCTCATCGAGACGTATGACACCGTTTCCAGCGGCTGCGAGTTTCGCTAGCTCTTCTGTTGGAGAGGTTTTGGCAGCAAAACATAGTGGGATGCATAAAAGTGCGAGTAAGGACCGCAACATATTGCAATGGTGGTGAATGATGGCAAGACACGTCGACGTGTCTTTGACGAGGTCGTGGGAAGCAAGTCTAACTAGGAAGTAGTAGTAAAATGAAGCAGCAAATCATAGTATAGTAGTGTTGAGTCAGAAGTGCAGTAGAAGGCCTCATTGCTAGTAGCTAACGGCTGTCTGCTCGCTGTCTTAAACAGTGACGGACGCGATTCTCGTCCATTACTCAGTCATGTCTCATGCCCTCCTGTTACGACTCTTCCTATCCCCTTCCTTCTTCTCTGTCCACGTTGCCCTCCGATACCTTATGCTCCATGCAGACAACATCGGAATCACATACTACCTCACTCGCAGGCTCAGAGATCTCGACACTCACGAGCTACGTGATGTTTGGGGTTTCATCTGGTAAGCGCGTAGCCCCGAGTGCAATTTCACCAGTCTCTCACACACATGCGACTAGCCACCTCCTTGTCACCCGTCCGTCCAAGTCACGAGCACTTGAGTGCTTTGTAGTCGAAATCGCACAGCGGTCCACACACATTGCCATGCTTGTCAGTCAATTAGACCTCCTTATTACTGAACATGCAACTCACAGACACCAAGACTTTGTGGTTTATGCAAGCTTCTCTCCAAGATCTTGCAAAATATCCAAATACTCAGTCCTTTCTCGTTTGTCAGAGGACACTACACAGATGCCATGAAATTATCTTTGTGGACTGGCCACCCCCTACATCAGGCCCTTACGTTGGTATGGGCTTGTCCTTCCATTCCCGCTTCGCTCGAAGAAAGGTGAAGTCGCGTCTAGAGCCTGCATTGGTTGGTATTGGTCTTGTTCTGGCAGGCACTCCTGCCATGCCGGGGCTGACACAACTCATGGGTGAAGTGGCATTGCAGCAAGGCAGAGCAGACGATGACGGTAAAGATCTCAGGAGTATCGAGGCAGATGGTGAACTTGGGCAAGCCCTACCCACCAATCCAGACTTGTGTGAAGATGACGATAATGCCTCCGACGAAATGCCTGATAATGAAACTACTAGGGAACCAGACGAGGCACCTTCATACGACGCAGACTCAAAGATCACACCGACGACATCAATACCGCGGCGCCGGCGCACCATTGTCGCTGCACAGACAAGTCCCTCTCTCGTCCGTCTTCGCAACATGCACCGATCCCGACTGTCAGATGATCCTCTCAACCAATTTGACCCGTCACCACCAGCTCGCGTCTCGAGCCCGTACCAGTCCTCCCCATCGATACCGTCCTCTCAGTCTCCTCTCCGCCAGAACGGAATATCTGTGGCTGATACTTTGTTGCAAAGGTACGATCTACAGTCACAGTTTCACCTTCTCAGAAGTCAGTACTGTCGCTCGGAGGTATGTTACTCGTCAGGTCACCTATCTTCAGAGCATGAACATGATTTTCTAGATTCAATTCCTCCTCACGCTTGAGGGTATATCCAACCGCCTCCTGGTTGTACCTAAACCTGCACGTGTCAGCGCCCTACGTGCCGAATTAACGACCCTGAATCACCAACTACCCGCAGAGGTTCGTCTTCCCTTGTATATCCCATCCCATCCCATTCCATTATGGCTTACTTTCTCCATCCTACAGGTCTGCATGCCAATGTGGTGCTCCTCTTCAGACATCCTACGTTCTCCCTCTACCACTGGTATCAACACCCAACCGCATCACAAGATTGTCCGCGTCCCACCCGGCGAGGCCGTGGTCCTTAACTCTGCCGAGCGAGCCCCTTACCTCCTCCTCATCGAGATTTTGCATGACGATCTCGACTTTGACCCGTCTAAGCGAGGGAATAAGGAAGTTCTTAAGCGGATCGTGACGAAAGAGAACGAGAGAAAGGGTGCCTCGAAGGAGCTGATAACGTTCGGGAGCACGAGGACAAAGGCGCCCGCAGGTGTGTATGCCGTCGTGGGTTCCGAGCAAGCGCTGGGGGAGGATTCTGCTGATGTGCAGGATGGAGGGCCGAGCGGCATCGATGATGTCGTTACGCAACATACGGGTAGTACCACATCGCTCGTGCCTGATGAAGAAATGGATCTCGTCGAGCAGCTGTATGGCGAGGGACAGTTCCTCCGGGGCCCAATAGATCTCACAGAATCCATCGTCCTCCCTCCTGCGCCCAAGAATAGGGAATTGGAACTCGCCGCTTGGTCTCGCATGTCCTCGATACCGTCGTCACCAACAATCGAACAAAGCGCAACATTCACCTCGTCGGCCAGTTCTCGCTCGGTGTTACCATCCACACCCCATCCTCCAGACTCTATTGACAAGAACGCAAGCGGAAGCAAACAGGTTCTGTCCCTCGACGACTATTCGGAGCGCATGCGAACAGCAGCAATTATGCTCGCCCAACTAAACGCCAATCTCATCCGCGAAACTGTGACTTCCCTTCATGGACCAACGGGGAACGGAACGATCGCAGCACATGAAGCATCGCAGGATATCGTCCCGCTCACCTCGTCTTCCTCTCCAGGTCCCCTCAGTTGGCTGCCTGGCTCGAGCTGGCTCGGGGTTAGATCCTCTTCTGACGCATCCTCGAGTGGCCCTGTTCACCCTTCCCTAGGCGGGAAACCCAAATCATCAGAGACACCCAGTATAGCCCCCGCTACTCGCATGCGGGTCCAACACGCTGAAGCTGCTGCCATCCGGGGCCGTATCATGCAAGAGATGCTCGCGCTTGAGGAGGAACGTATGGCGCGAATGCGTGAGGGTGAGATCGGGGTTGGAGAGTTCGGGACTGGGGGAAGCTTGAAGACTGCTGAGGATGAGGGGATCATCAAGAGGGAGTTGAATAAAGTTGATCCGTCCGCTGTGGTGTTCAGTGAATCGTGGGCTGCAAAGAAGGTACGTGGGGAGTCTTGTTGAATCCTTCTGTGGTTGTGAGTCTGATGGGCTGGTGTTGGTTGGCAGAGTCGGATACGACATGGGTCGCCTTACGGGCATTCAGGTGAGCCGTCACCGGATGGTTCCCTGTGAACTTTTGATGAACTGGGGCACTGGTAGCGAATTGGGACTGCGTTTCCGTCATTGTGAAGACAGGGGACGACCTGCGACAAGAACAAGTTGCTGTACAGCTTATCCACGAGTTCGAGACGATATGGCAAGAGGAGTGTTGTCAATGTTGGGTTCGATAGTGGGTCTTAAATTACTTCTATTTTTGCGTTACTTTTCCACCCAACGCAAGTCACTCAGCTTCCGCATTCTCATCACTGGCGCGTCATCGGGATTAGTCGAGACGATCACAGACGCCGTGTCCATTCATTCGATCAAGAAAGCCGAGTATGCACGACGCTTGGCTGAGGGTCGACTGGGATATGTGACTTTGATGGATCACTTCAAATCAACATATGGTGATCCCTCAACAGCAAAGTTTGTCCGCGCACAGCGCAATTTTGCCAAGTCCCTCGCAGGTAAGCAGTTCTACGCCCTTTATACTAGCCACAATAATTCCAACATCCAAAGGCTATTCGATCGTCACCTACCTACTTCAGATTAAAGACCGACACAATGGCAACATTCTGCTGGACCGAGAAGGACACCTTGTCCACATTGACTTCGGATTTATGCTTTCGAATTCGCCTGGGAACATCGGATTCGAAGCTGCTCCGTTTAAATTGCACCCAGAGTACGTTGAGGTCCTGGGCGGTGTCACCGGAGAGCCCTTCTTGGAATTCAGGAAGTTATTCCGAGAGGGATTTGAGGCTGCGAGGAAACATTGTGATAGGATTATCAGTAAGTGGCGCTCTTGATTCGGGTTAGTTTTTACTGATCCGTATTGGTAGCTTTGGTGGAATTGATGCAGAAAGGTGATTCAATTCCGTGGCCAGCAACGCAGAATGTTAACTGTCAGTTGTTCCCTCGCAGACTCTACTCTCCCATGTTTCGCAGCTTTTGGAGAGCTGACGACGAGTCAACTTCGAGATCGTTTCCAACCAGCCCTTACGCATTCCCTAGTTGGGGAGTACGTGGACCGGCTAATTGACAGCTCGCTAGGTTCCAACTGGACACGTTTGTACGACTTGGTAAGTGCCGCCCTATCTCAGTTGTCATCTGCCAGTAACTCGTTTCTACAGTTTCAGTACTATTCGCAGTCAATCCTGTGAGCTGGCTATTGCTGCATTTCCGGGCCCTGGTCCCCTTTATTACCCCATCATCGTGCAATGACATTATCCATTATCCTACTGCATCATCTATAGTGTTGGTTGGCATAACTTTTTTTTGAATATGGGTCCACTGCACCAGTCAATTAAGGACACTAAAGGTACGAAGGCAAAAGCACGATAGTCTACAATCATCTGAACAGCTGATCATATTTGTTCAAGCACGAATACCACTCGTAGTCTGTAAAAGCATGTGGTTAGTTGCTACCTTGCCTAATCAATGCACGCAACGATGAAGAAAAGCGTACCAAAGTTTTGGCCCGGATCACACCAGCACTTGCCTTTCGTATGAGCCTCGCCTTGAGGGCAATGTTGGAAAGGCTCGTGTCGATACCCGATATCGTTGAAGAAGTGAATTTGATCTTTCTTAGCGAAAAGTGCTGCACCTATGCTGTGTACGGGTGCATCGCCCCAGCGCTGTGGTGTTGACAATGAGCAATCAGATTTCACGCCTTTATGAAACCATCTACCTCATAGTAGAAGCCGCCTTGGTCGTCGAGGTGGTCGAAGAATTTGGAATAGGCCTCGCCTCTCCAAAAATCCATGTCACCGATCTCGAAGTTACTCCAGACTGACGAATGAACGGTTGTTCAATGAAATGGCACACTCAGCAAAGGGAGGGCAACTTACAATGACAACGATTATACGATTCCCCTTTGTCATCGGAGAGGAAGGCCATGGCATTATCGGCAGGGACGAAGTCAGGGTTTGATTTGATAAAGGCTACAAGAACGTTTGGCTTGCTGTGATAAAGTCGTGGCAGTCTAGCACACCTTTGACGTTGTCCCACAGGGTAGGAATAGTGGTGGGGTACTCGTACAATGAAACGGTGAACCCTGTGTTCGTATTCTGAGGTGGCGGTTTTACTGGTTACGAAGAGAAGAGCGCACCATAAACTTTCTGCTGGTCTTGCATTAACAAGAATGGGTCATAATCGACGTCGCAGAAGAATTTAACATCAGGCCTGCGAAGAACATGGTGAATGCCTCCAAAGAGTTCAAGGGTGCCCAACTTACTCCACTCTCCAGTAGTACTTGTATTTCTGGAGGAGCTCTTGTCTGTAAAAGAACTACGAGAAAATTAGTTACGGTTGATGCGGTAGGTCGGAGCAACGTACGCCTGAGTTGAACCGACACATATTCCGATATCTGATAAAATACGCTTAGAATGTCAAGTTGTCAAGATGACAGGGACGTACGGCACGCTTCCTATATTTCGAGGAACGTGATCAGTGGATTGCAACGCTACAGACGGACTACGTACCTCCGTAGATCACATTATTCTTGACCATGTCTTCACGAGCAGCACTTGCCCTGGTCTCATCAATCGAAGATGGTTGCACCCAGTGGTCCTGGGGTATTAGGCCAAACTCCACTGGGGCATTTGTGAGGGCTGATATGTGTCTGGTAAGTACAACAATAAGTTAGATGATACCACGAAATGTCAGCATGTGGCGTACTTCTTGAACTCTTCTGTGAAAGGCTGGTCGTTGAGGAAGACATAAGGGTAGTTGAACTTCCTGTTGAACCTATCCTCGATCTGCTTCATGCTGCTCATGATACCGGGGAGGTCGCTATTCCGCACTAGCATGACAAACGTAGCGTTTGCCTTTCGGTCTGGCGTGTAAGCTGGCTCGGCGGGTTTGTAGTACTGGTCTGGTACTCCCTCCCTGTACGGGGGATTTGGACCAGAAATGTAATCTGTCAAGCGCGACACAGATGTGGCTTTGCCATAATCTTCGTGTGTGAAGCTGAGTATATAGTGCAGACCAACCTATTCGCCTGATTAGTTGCCTGTTCGAAAGACGAAGGAGAGGGGAAAGTATACAATTATGCCGAGGACGATTAGGACATAACGCATAGGCGTCATCATCTTTGCGGAAGATGTGGACCCCTATGTGCTGTAAGGATAGACTGGCAGTAGGATGTCGGTTACAGAACGGAAAGTGGAGAAAAACGACTTGTGTTAGTCGTTGGCAGTGGGTGGGTAACAGTATAACTCTGCCTGTGTGCACTGCTTCTAACCCTGACACGTGGCTATTTCTCAATTTAATTATCCCTCAAATGCATGTACTTAAATAATTCCTCTCTGGAGGATTACATTCGCTATCAACGCTTCCACTCTACTAGATGTACGGTCGAACTTCGTCGTACTGAAGGATCAATGTTGACTTGAAAGCTAACAGCTGGCTCTTACCACACAGGGTGAATGCATGCAACACTTTTGGCTATCATAGGAAAACCATACAGCATTATCAACATGAGTCTTTGACTTGTTTGGGGCTTTGCCCCTAATCCCCCTTTATATTCCAGGCAACATGCCCCAGCAGTGATGCACCCATGACCCTCACCTGTCAAATTCTGGTTCCATCCTGAGATTCCTGGAGGTTTCTGATGGATTGGGATATCAGAAAATGGGTTATGGGTTCTGGACAATCTCTAAGGGGAGTCAGAGGGATAAGGGACTTTGGCTTCAGCTTGTTTGCTACACCCTATGTGAGTCCTGTCCCTAAATATCAGATGGATCAGAGTGATGTGCATGCAACACGACACAACACAATACAATACAATGCCAAGGCCCCAATGGCATAACATTAACAACAACAAATCTGTCAAAAACCCCTTCCATACTAACCTTCAATGTGATGTGTGAAGTGCACTGCCAAATGATGTGGGAATCTTGCTTAGCTTTGGTAGAGTCATATATAATATGCACCCTTGGCTACACAGTTGCTCCCTATGCACCATATCCTGGAAGAGTATTGCAATACTTGTGATAGTTATCATAACACAGTATTGCAGAATATATGATAGTGACCATGCAGCTTCCTTTACATTGTAATATGTTATTACTTCAGCAAGCTACCAAGTGTTGCAAGATTTTTGCAATACTTTTTGCAACACTTGTGCAACACTACAGTGGTGGAATTGGATATGCTGCCAGACTACACAAGCATGATAGTTACAACATTGAGTACATAGATGATGAACTCACCCTCAGACAGTTGAACATAATTGACTGAGGGAGAGAAAGGAACAAATGTGGACTATATACTGAGAGGTTGATATTCTAATGGTGTTGGAATGTCAGGTAGTTGCTACAGCTGTGTTGTGGTAAGTCTAATACTCCTCCTTGAGTGGAATCATGCTAAGCCCATGGCACTGTGGAGTAACTGGAAGGTTTTTTGGGGAAGAGCTTTGATGAATGCATTGGTAATGTTCTTGGCACCTGGGACCCACTGGAGTGCCACCTCCTTCACCTTGACACGCTCTTGGATGTAGTGGTATTTGGTGTCAACATGCTTTACTCACATGTGGACAGACAGGTCATTGGAAAAGACAATACTACCTTGGTTGTCACACAGAAGCAGTGTGGGAGCAGGAGGTAGTAGGCCAAGGCCAAGGAGGAGGGCACATATCCAGGGTAACTCTTGGGTAGTGTGACATGCAGAAATATACTCAGCTTTGCAGGAGGAAAGGGAGACGGTCTTTTGACTGTGGGTGCTCCAGGTGACCATGTCAGAACCTAGAGAGAAACAGTAACCACCCACAGAACAAAGAGTTTTGGGGCACATTGTGAAGCTTGTATTGGTGAAGCCAAGGAGTCAAGCCATGTGCAGACCACATAGCATGAGTTTGAGAGTGCAAGTACCCTTGAGATAACAAAGTATGCACTTGGCAGCTTCCCAGTGAGCAGGTCCATATGAGTCAAGATGACAGCTCAGCTGTTGTTGTGCAAATGAGATATCAGGATGGGTTCATCAGGGAAAAAGTAAGGGGATTATAATCAATTATATTCTCTGCAGGCTTAAAGATATTGGATTATAATGTCAGATATACCATTATCATCAGCATCATGACTATATAATGGATTACCTTTTCTTCACCATTTCCCTGATGCTTCCACAGGTGATGTAGTTGAGTGAGCCAACAAGCTGGTGGTAGGGTGTATGCTCCATCTGTGCAGTGATGTCAGGCTCAAGGGACCCTTTTGGAACATGGTGAAAAGTTACAGAGTCCCTCCCTGGTGCTAAGAGGTTGGAACAAAGGAAAAGGTAAATAGAAGGGGTGCAATATAATTGACCCAGGAGGGATTCAGTGTGAGAGGAACTATAGAAGGGATAGTCCATCAGCCTCTAGAGGAAGTGAAAGTGGCTGTAGTGCACCCTCTGTGGACTTTACATGATAGATGGATGGATAAAGCATAGCAAGGTGAGTGGGAAGCATCAGAATGTTTAGAGGAGTCTGTTGAGTGTAGTTTTCATCTGGGTCTTACATGTGTTTGACCTCAAGTCTGTGGTGACAAAAGATGTTATTCAAGAAACCAATTATGGTGTTCTAAATGTTTCACTGACATGGCATGCACAAGCACATGAGGCAAGTCTGACATGGGGATTTGCCTATAGTGCTTGCTAACTCAATTTAGAGTCCTGAGGATCTTGTCTGGGCAACACAATCACTTCAGCATTGGGAAGGACCTGTGCAGCAATGGCTTCATGACAGCAAAACAAGCTTCAAGCTTGTCAATGCTTTGCTCACTGCTGTTCATCCCAAGCTGCATAGGCACTCATCTGCAGTCCACAAGCAACTGCTGGTTGATGAGGAAATCACAGACCTGCATGAACTCATCAAGGCCTGGCCAATGGTTTTCGCCACCATCTCAGTTGTGCACAACAGGGAAACTCCTTTCCATCATGATTCCAAACCAGCACCACAGTGGTACAATTTATTCCTGAGTGTTGGTTCATACACCAATGTGATCTTGGAATTGCTGGCACTTGGCATCCATGCTCACTATATTCCAGGCATGGCTGCACTTTTCAGTGGGCTCCTTCTCAGACATGGAATGAGCACTGTTGACCAAGGAGATCCCATCAGCTATGTATTTCACATGTGGCCAAGCATCTTCCACTTTGCCTTGATTCCTTTAGGGAAGTGGGCCACATACAGTAGTTTGTGCAGAGGAAGGGGCTCCAGGGCTGTTGGTACTGTTTGCTGTGTCCATTGGTTGCCCCTCTCCTAGGATTAGGGCCATGTACAGTACATGCAGGGACAGGGAAGAGGACAGGTGAGTGTGGTTTCAAGCCTGTGAAAGCTCTCATCAGGGGGCTTACTGCTACCCCAACCATTGCTCATCCCGGGCTGTGTAGGTGAACTACCTGTAATATGAAAAGGGAGTAGGCAACACCTACACCAGCGACCACAGTGACAACTAGGGTATGTGGGGGTGAGGATAGCATGACCCAACTCACGGCTGGTGGTATATAGATGGGTTAGGGAAGGTGGGGACGGAGAGGCTTTCCATCAATGGTACTGGTCAGATATACCCTGGGTGCAGGGCAATCTCCCACCTTCCATACAGGCAAATAGGACCCTTTCGGATCAAGCCTGCACTTGGAATTCCTGTGCAGCACCATCTTGGAACTAGCTGAGATGGATCCCAATCCTTGCCATCCCGAAGGATAGCAACAGACTTTTATTTCTCTCTCTTTTGCATTATTTCAAGCAGGTAAAGTCTGTGAGCTGTGCTATATGTACTTCCTCTGTTCCATTGGCTCGTACCTTATGTTTGGACTTGGTTTGACACCATTGTGGGAATCTCTGCATTATAAAAGTCTGTAATTAGTCTCTGAAAATTCATCTTTTGTCACCACAGACTTGGGGTCAGATGCATGTAAGACCTGGATGAAACAACACAACTACCAACACCCCTATGATCCCCAATGCACCTAAACCTCCTTATTCCGCTCCACCCCCTGTTTTCCTCGGAAAACCCTCAGAAAGTGTACTACACTCATGCCTATACCTTGCTAGGACAAACAGACCCTCCCTTCTTTAGATCTTCTCACATGAAATTGACAAAATACAGTGAACTCCGGAACTGGAACACCAACTCCGCTTTTCCAAAATGTCAGAGTTTGTATCTCCGCTTTCCCGGAACGTTGGAGTTCGTACCTCCACTCCACTGCCAGGTAGATCTGCTTGGAGTTCCAGCGGCCGCTTGGAACCCATGCGGAACTTGCGCGGACTCTCATCACACTTCATCATTCCTTGCTTGTCATCACTCCTGAGCCTCCAGGAACGCTCCATCACTCTCCTACATTGCTTAATTCCATCTCCCCCTTGTTCCTGTTCCTATTCCCTTTATTATCATTAGCAAGCGCTTCTCCGCCCACTCCGCTACATATATATACTTAGTTTTCACTTTGGATTCCTCAGTTGTTCTTTGCCCCTCTCTGGCAGCGGCTGAGTCTGGGCAATCACTGCCCTATTATAGTTTTTGTCAGAAATCCCTCCTGGGTCAATAATATCGCACCCTTTCTTAACACTTTTAACTCAGTTCTGACCTCCTAACACTAGGAAGGGACTTTGTAACTTTTCAGTGCACTATAAAGTCAGTTAGCAACTTTTGAACAATGATTAGGGTGCAACCATGCTGACCTAGCATTTGCAGATGGGGATGCTGGCTGAGAGCAAGGATGTTGATATGGCAGTGGAGGAAATGAGGTCTGTGGGAAAAGTGAAAGTGCTGAAACACCTCAAGGCAACAGACCTACCTATTGGGGATATGAATTATGATCATACCCAGTGGGAACAGCTTGTTTGTGGTGTGATTGACTGGTCTGAAACTCTTGATGATCCATTTGGGACAAATAAGCATCCCAAACTCTTCTCCATTACACAGGAACTATGGTACTTGCTGTTCAAAGATGGACCCCTCAATGTGCAAGACCATCCAGCTATAAAGAAATTGGTAAGTTCCATGTTTCTTAGGAGTGGAATATTCACCAGTGTGATAATGGCCTTTTTTACATAGGTCATAGATTGTCTCAACAATTGGTGAAGTGAAATGGGAAAATGTGACCTCAAACACCCTGAATGCTATTTCAAGGATTCCCAATACAGGAATGATGTCAGTGCTCAAGTGGTGTTCATCAAGTCTCAACTTCCACAAGTCCTCAATGGTCATGCAGTATAGCCACTCATATATCAGGACACAGAGGCAAGTGGAACATACCTTTGAGTCTTGAATGCTGTGAACTTGAACTGATAGTTGGCAGTCATTGACTTAGAATCTCAAAGGGCCCTGGGAATTGCTGCTTGTAGTAGCTGTGCTCTCATACCACATCACCCATGTTGGACAACTTCTATTCCAAAGACACAGTCCTCCCTCTGGCATTCTTGCTACAGCTACAGCCTCAGTAAGGATGTTTTGCTTTCATCACTACATCAGTGTAGTGACCAACTTGTTTGACTTGGAATATATGCAGGTCAAACATGCATTTACAATCTACAAATCTAGTGAGAGTGCAAAGGAGAACAATGTGATTGGAAGTGCATCAGGGAAAAAGTAAGGAGATTATAATTAATTATATTCTCTGCAGGCTTAAAGATGTTGGATTATAATGTCAGATATACCATTATCATCAGCATCATGACTATATAATGGATTACCTTCTCTTCACCATTTCCCTGATGTGATACAGTGAGAATGGACAAGTGCAAATGCAGCTGGAAGTACGAGTTTAATCATAATTGGGCAGTAGTCACCCAACAATATGTGAAGTCAAAAGCATGCTTCTGAAGTGGAAGTGGGATCAAATTGTGGCATTGGCCAATACTTCCATGCTGGTGGACCATGAATGTGACATGGAAAGAACTATAGGATTAATTAGAGAAGATGAACTGTTGATGGAGGTTTGAGGAGACATTCCAGTGTCTGACTTGGTTGAGAATGAATGATGCACATTGGCAGGTCTTAGCTGGTGCCAGAGCTACAGTGGCAAGTTCCAGTAGTTGGATAACTTTTGTTTGTTGAATTTGGAATGAATATACTGTTCTATTCTGCTACTGGCTGAACTCTTTGCAAACTGGTGATATGTCTACTACAGTCTAGCATGGACTGGCATATGCTGGCTTGTGGTCTGGCTACTGTACTGGCTGTGACAGATTCTGTTGGCACCAGACATGGTCTGGTAGATGGCTGATCTGGCACCAGACCCTATAGTACTTGCCAGACCTGATGCACTTTCCTGATGAGTGCAGATGCCAGAGTCACCAACCCCATTGATGACATTGGGGAATGGGATGCAGGGAGTAGAAATGGGGAGCTGTGTCACTAATGTGGACAGAGGCACCAGTGTCTATGAAGGAGGGCTTAGTGGATGGATTGATCACAGTGTTGACACATTGGTTGGGTGCAGCAACATGGAGGTGTGTGAAGTTGAAAGGAGCACTGTGATGGTGCCAATCAACAGGTGTAGTGAGGTCCCCAATGTGAGCCACAAGGGCATCAAACTCAAACTGATCACTCACAGAGAGTTTGAAAAGGAATTCCTGCAAGATGGCATCATGCACAAGCCCAGTGAACTCAGAGGTCCCACTGGTGACAGGAGGTACCATGGGCGTTGGCAGGGCAGGGACAGTGTGCACAGATGCAAGGAAAACAGCACTGCTGGTGACAGAGTCTATGATGTATGTGCATCCAGACTTGTTGTAACATCCAGAAGGGGGGACACTGCCAGTGGAGGTGGACACAGGGTGTGGAGTGCTGTGTCCAGAGGACAGTTGGCTGTTGCCCCTGCAAGCAAGCTTGTTGACAAAGTAAAGTGAACTCTGGAATGTCCAGAACATGAGATCCATGGCCCCACTCTGCAATCCATCCAGAGCCACTCAGAATCACAGAGTCCACTTGGGGTCTGTCCAGAACACTCAGGATCACATAACCTGCTTGGAGCCCATCCAGAACTCATCTGGACTGTTGTCCTATCATTCCATCCTTTCTTTACTACCACTCCCAAGCTTCCAGGGGTGTTCCTATTATTACCTTACATCACTTCAAGCACCTCATACTCCATATCTGTTCCTGTTCCTGTTCCTAAACCCCCTGTCATTATTAGTGAGCACTTCTCCACCCATTCCACTATATATATACTTACTTTTCCCTTCAGATTCCTCAGTTGTTCTTTGCCCTCCTTAGGCAGCAGCTGAGGTGAGTTTACTTTATACCTATTCACTACTCCTAGCTAATCTCTAGTAGTCCAGGCAATCACTGCCCTTCCATAGTTTTTGTCACTTGTCAGTGTGAATCTTCATGAGAACCTCCTCCTGGTTGCCAGCAACCTTCAACAGTGTGGCCCTGTTTCCTGCACAGCATGCAAGTCTTTTCACTATGGGGATGATTGTACTTGGGATGAGCAGGGGTTGCCATGAGGGCAACATAAGAAGCCTGAGCCTTCTCATTGTCAGGAAGTTGTTGTTCAGTGTCAAGACAGGCACAGATATCAGCAGAGGTGAAGGGACAGTCCTTGGAGCTCAAGCAGAGCAGGGATGCAACTTGGGTCTGAACCATACTGAATTTGCCAGACAATGTGTTCAGCACAGCAATGGATAATAAAACCTTCCTCTGTGGGAATACCAATCCTGTAGATATATAAAACAAGTTCACTGAGCTCACTGTCAGTAAAAGAGATGTGTTGGCCATGTGAGTAACATTTCATGAAACTTCCTGTATGAGAAGAATTTGGGCAATAGGCCCTACTTTCTCATGATACTGGCATAAGGTGTCACATGCATCTGCAGCATTGGTGACATCCTCAAGGAGGTGCTGGTCCTCATTGACAAAAACTATAATAGGGCAATGATTGCCCAAACTACTAGGGATTAGCTAGGAGTAGTAAATAGGTATAAAGTACACTCACCTCAGCCACTGCCAAAGAGGGGCAAAGAACGACTGAGGAATCCAAAGTGAAAACTAAGTATATATATGTAGTGGAGTAGGTGGAGAAGCACTCGCTAATGATAATGAAGGGAATAGGAACAGGAACAAGGGGGAAATGGAGTTAAGCAATGTAGGAAAGCGATGGAGCGTCCCTGGAGGCTCAGGAATGATGACGAGCAAAGAATGATGAGATGTAGTAAGAGTCTGCATGAATTCCACATGGATTCCGAGTGGGCGCTGAAAGTCCATGTTACACTTGTGAGATCCTAAGAGCTC
>KN824966.1:0-45021 GCA_000827395.1 Paxillus rubicundulus Ve08.2h10 | reverse complement strand
TTTCAAGGGTCACTACTGGCATGCCAACTCACGCAAGCGAACACGACGTCGCTCTGAGAGGCACGTTCCTCTAGGAGCTCGAGATCACTGTAGGATCCCAGGACAGTGTTGACATTGATCGAGTCAAATGCAGGGATCCTGTCTGCCTTTCGTACGAGAGCGGTGATTTCAGAGGTTGAGAACGTGGGGTGTTCGAGGAGGCGTGCGAGCACAGCGCCGCCGATGTAACCTGCCAGCGTAGAGGTGTACGTGAGATAGGGGCCAATTAGCACGGATAGGATCCCGTATGTTACCAGTAGCGCCGGTGAAGAAGACGTGAGTTTTGGTGGACATTTGTGTGTTGGAAGATTGATATTGCACTAGCTGAGAGAGCTTGGAGCATGGAGTCGTGATGAGACGACCGCCGGCTTTTTATCGCTGGCATTATTGCTGATTCATGCTAATGCATAGTAAGCATCGTGCTGAGTGAACAATGCAATACTACTAATAGCACTAACAACAACGTGATATGCAGTAGGAAATCATAACCAGGACAACGATAGAAATGATAATCGCGGATATAAACGACACATACAAAAGCGACCAATCCCTACGAATCGTCAAAGCCATCCAGGATTGGATCAATCATAGATGCTGAGAGGACGAGCTCTCTGTATCGACTGAGGGATGGACCATATAGTATACACGGACATTTTCTCCATCCCGTGGTATTGAGGAGGACTGCGCGGCGCCGTCGTTTGCCGACTCTGGCAATGACTCTTGTACATCTCCACGGATTTCCAGCAGGTAGCCATCCTGTGACGGTGACCAGTTTTCCAATTGAACCCTGAA
The DNA here is from genome assembly GCA_000827395.1 of Paxillus rubicundulus Ve08.2h10. Classification (NCBI taxonomy): domain Eukaryota; kingdom Fungi; phylum Basidiomycota; class Agaricomycetes; order Boletales; family Paxillaceae; genus Paxillus; species Paxillus rubicundulus. The sequence continues at coordinate 44,190 of KN824966.1, read as the reverse complement.
AAAGAAAAAAGGGAACACCCGTACCTTTACCAGCTTCCTCAAAAGCTTTATGACGAGTTCTTTTTCGTATTCTAGCTCCTCGACGTCCTGTATCTCCGATTCTCTGAGCTCAAGGTACCAGTCGATGAGCTCGTCTCTGTCAATCCCTCGTCCAGTCTCTCGTTCTGTGGCAGAGAGATGCAACACGATTAGACTCTGAAGAGTCATGTATTTGTCGTGCGTGATAACCATCCTTCGCTTCGGCGGTGGCGCAGGAGCGGGTGCTGGCTCCGGGAACATACTTCCTGCCCGCGACGTCGACGACGGTCCACCACCGCTGCTCGTCGCAATGCGGCTCAGTCCTAACGAGCTCTCCTCCATCTGATCCATCGCCTCAATCTCCGCAGCTGACATTTCCACGTCCTGGTTCTCATGGATCCCGTCTGCAGCCTGTGCCGCATTCCCGTTGACCCCTCGCTCGCCCTCGAGTTCATCCTCGTCGAAATCGATGTCGTCCTGTTCGACGTGGATGATGGACTGCCGTAGGAGCGAGAATGCCTCGCGTACGAATGCGGGAGTTATTTCAGATGTACAGTTCGCACGGGCGATACCTTCGCTGAGGCGAATCATACTCTCCAGTTGTCGGACTGTGATGCGGTATGAGTTTCGTCCTGCGCCGGAGGCATCATCTTGTCTTAAAATCCTGTACTTCTCGACCAGGATATCCGCTGCTTCAGGCGTGAGCTGCGCAAACACTCAGTAACAATCATGAGCTCGTGAATGGTTGTTCTCACTTTGGGGCTGAACGTGCGTGCATATCGAATGTAGCGCTGCAGCGCCTCGGTGCTAAACTCAGGATTGATAGCCTCGTCTTGGAAACGGTGGACATTGACAATATGCTTGGCAAGGCTCAGGTCCGTCTTCTCGTCGCACTCATCAAGGACGACGAAGAACAGATCGAATCGACTCATGATAGGGGCACTCATAGCGACGTTTGCCCTGAGCGTTTTCTTCCGGTCATACCGTCCACCAATAGGATTTGCAGCGGCCAGAATAGACGTCCGTGCGTTGAGCGTGGCGTGGATGCCAGCTTTGGCGATGGATATCGTCTGCTGTTCCATCGCTTCGTGGATGGCTACTTGATCCGAGATGTCCATCTTGTCGAATTCGTCGATGGCGCATATGCCATTGTCCGCTAGCATGAGTGCACCAGCTTCGATGGTAAAATCGCCAGTTTCTTCGTCTTTCACTACGGCCGCCGTGAGACCAGCAGCAGAAGAGGCCTTACCGGACGTATAAACTGCGCGAGGTAGGAAGGAACAGATGTACCTGCCAGACGATTGGTTAATTTACTTTCTCCCAGTAGAGTACCTCGTGTGAGGTGTTGGAACGTACTTGAGGAACTGCGACTTCGATGTCGAGGGATCTCCAACAATACAAATATTGATGTCTCCGCGCAAGTGCATCCCTTCCGTTGTCTGCTTGTGCACACCGCCCATTAACTGCAACAGAAGCCCTTTCTTCACGATTTCGTGGCCATAAACTGTTGGCGCTATGCTCTCCACCAAGCGTGAATAGATGTGATCCGAATCGATCATGCTCTTGAGCTCATCGAACTCAGGCTCCGTCAGGGACCTGAGGAATGCTTGTCCGTCATCTTCGCCGTCTTCTTCTTCACCACGGACATTCGTGCCTCCCTGTGATTCGCCGTCGTTAGTGCTGTCGCTGGTGGAGATATGCATATAGATCACTCACTCTTCCATCGGCATCATGCACCATGCATGCCAAAAACGCCGTTTTATACTGCAGATCCCGCACACCTAAACTCTTCAAACCCGTTACACCACTGCCACCAACGCCTCCTGTGGCAGCATTCGCCCCGCTTTTGCTTGCCTCGCGCATGAGCTCTGCCTTGTTTCCCCCAGGCAGCCCCAGCTGGCTGACATCTGGGACGACGATGAACGTCCCCGTAAACACACATTTATCACCAGCTTTTGCTCGTTCAACGAGCTCTGAGCGTAGAATGACGTCGAGTGACCGGGGCATGGAACCGGTCGGGATTTCAGAAGGATTTTCTTGAATGCGAACTTTTTGCCAATCCGTGAATTTGGAGGTATCGATTTGCAGTTGCCATGCTACGCGGTTACCGCATGTGGGGTTTGGGCATAAATTAGGCTGCATTTCAAGTAAGTAGCCGGACGAAAAAAAGTTTGATGGAGAATCGCACCTCGGTATACTTGAATTGTTGCTCAATCTCGTTGACGAGACCTCCACAAACTTCGCAGATAAAACTGCCGTATAGCAGCTCAGGTCTGACCTCGCTTGTTCTCGTTACGGTGCCACTGATGCTGATCAGGGTACCGATTTTATCTGTACGCAGATCCCGAATGCCAGAGACCAAAGGTAGGTGATAAAAGGCAATGTTGAATTCGCGAGATTGGAGATTTGCAGAATCTGTCGTCGCAGCTGTCGGGTTTATCTTGAGGTATTCAGGTTCATATTCTGCGACGAGATTGTGGAGGGCGCGACGCAGATATGGGAGGAATCGGTAATATTGCTTCTGGATTGCGTCCGCAAGGACATCGTCTTTTTGTAGGAGATGACCATAGTCGACATAAAGCGTCGTGATTTCGTATTCTCGCATGGTGTGGATTTGCTGGATATAAATCAGCTCCCCGTCCATAACTTCAGGTAGACCCCCATCGGATGCAGGGGTAGATGCCAATGCGACTTCTTCAGTGAAACTAGATAATAGCTGAGCCTAAAACACGCTTGATGTAATTGCCACTTACGTCTTCAGAAAGGTTTCAAAGCTTTCGCATACGCTCTCGCCCACAGCATCTCTAACCATCGGAACGTCACCATTTGGCTGACCTCTTGGTCTCCGTCTGCGTCTTGCGGCAGTTGCATCGTCCTCGTCCGCTTCCTGAGCCTCGCCATCACCAAATGCCAGTGCATCGGTAGCTAGCCGTCTCTGGGCTGATCCTGGTGTCCCGTTCGATGACGCAGTTGGATTTGGTGCGCTGCTTGGTGGCAACGATGACCTCGGCGCAGGTGGTGATGACAGTCCGTCGATGTCCATGGTATTCTACAACAATAAAACCAAGATTATCAGTGGAAAAGTGAACGTCTTATGTCAACTTCTGTGATCGCGACGCGACGAACAATTTGGCGCGAGACTGCCAGCCCTAAATTGACCTTTGTTGCTTTCTGGATCACGTGGCGCGGCTCATCAGGGGATGGCCAAATTTAGTACCAGCCTACTGAGAGTATAACCGAGTAAACAACGAATGTAACTCCCTACCTTTACCATCACTGGGCTTCGACTTCGGCAGTCGTTATGACCGCAACGGACAACGAGTTGGAGCCGTTAGACCCCATCTATGTCGCGGATGTGCTATCAAGACCGCCCTTCGTTCAAATATCTGGTGTTTGCAACGTCCGCGATCTGGGATCTTACCCTACCGCCACTCCAGGTGTCATAACAAAGCCAGGGTATGCGTACCGAGGCGCAGAGGTCTCTAATATTAGGGAAGAAGGTCCGTGGGCCTATATTTTTTTATATGTCTCATGGGGCACTCTGAACTCCGGTGTGCAACTCCAGGTATTCAGCAAATGAAGGCCCTAGGCATAAGGACTGTATTTGATCTTAGATCAGATCCTGAGATGAAGAAATACAGTACTCCAATACCCGTCATCGAAGGAGTCCAAATATTGCATACGCCTGTCTTCACGGATGAAGACTACAGTCCAGAAAGTATGGCCAAGTGCGTACGTGCAGTGGCCGTGATACTTCATTCTCTTTCTCACTCGCATCATGGCAGAAAATTTGAGCTGTATGCAAGCGGTACTACTGAGGTAAGGCGGTCGACACCTCTTTTGTTACACTTCTCACCACTGAACTGTTACAGGCGTTCATGAAATTATACTCTCAGATACTCGACCATGGTGGAAGAGCCTTTGGTACTATCTTCGGACACGTTCGGGATAGACCAAATTCTCCATTTCTGTTTCATTGTACAGGTTTGTCCAAGTCAAATTATGTATGATTCTTCCACTTGAAAGACATTACTACCTAGCGGGGAAAGATCGGACTGGAATTGTTGCTGCCATGCTTCTCAAAGTATGTCCCTCCAGCGAGAAAACCGTGCAACCACTCAAATCCAACGTAGCTCGCAGGCGTAGACGATCAACTCATATGTCAAGACTACTCCCTTACCCAAATAGGTCGTGAACCTGATCGTGAAAAGGTCCTTAGGCGACTCTCGAAAGAGCCACTGTTTGCTGCTAATACAGAACTTGCGCTACGCATGCTCACATCTCGGTACGCTGGACGGTATTTTTCGTGCTAAATGACCTCCTCAATCGCCCTTTCAACTTTCGAAACCCAGACACGAGACCATGTACGCAACCTTGGGTCTTTTCAGGGACAAATATGGTGGTGTCGAGGCCTATGTGAAAAACTTCTGTGGGTTGACTGACGATGATATATCGATCATACGAGCAAATCTTATGGTACTTGCAAAGTCACGTATGTGATGGTCGTGAGGACGTGCTCTGTGAAACTCGCATGCATTTGTTGCTCTCGTGCCCACCATCTGTTGCATCATCTCACTGTATAGTAGTTGCATGATCATAGGAAAATTGGCATATGCTAGATGCAGCTTGTTCCACTGTGCTTACACACACCAGGAACTTCCAGTGGTGCACAGGTTGCCCTGGTTGATGACAAAGTACAGTGAACTCCAGAACCAGAACACCAACTCTGGAATCTTCAAAACTTGGAGATCATGACTCTGCTCTGCTGCTATGTGGAACTGCTTGGAGTCTCAGAGTTCACTTGGAATCCATCTGGAGTCACTCAGAGTTTGTCTGGAATTTGCATGGACTATCATCCTACTCTACCATCCTTTCCTTATCATTACTCCCAAGCCTCCAAGGGTATTCCATCATGATCTTACATCATTTAACTCCATCTCCTTTCATGTTCCTGTTCCTAATCCCCTGTCATCATTAGTGAGCACTTCTCTGCCCATTCATTACATGTATATACTCACTTTTTAATTTGAATTCCTCAGTTGTTCTTTGCCCTCCTTAGGCAGCAGCTGAGGTGAGTTTATTTTATACCTATTTACTATCCATAGCTAATATCACCAGCACCTTCCCAATTTCTTGATGTAAGGCTCATTAGATAGCTTGAAGTGTAGTGGCCATCAGGGAAAAAGTAAGGAGATTATAATCAATTATATTCTCTGCAGGCTTAAAGATATTGGATTATAATGTCAGATATACCATTATTATCAGCATCATGACTATGTAATGGATTACCTTTTCTTCACCATTTCCCTGATGGCCCTATAGAGGAGATATGGGTGACTGAAATTATTATGTCTGCTGTGCATTTCCTTTTATAGTCACTGTATCTTGTCCTTGTCATAGGAGCAAGTTCTTGTCACGAATGCTACAATAACGATCATCCAGAGTCCGTGTATTCGTGTCGTCAAAAGTGCATGAAAATGAAACATGATACCCATCCACATGGCTGGGAGAACGTCTCGACCACCTACACATCCACTCAGCCCTTGCGTGAACCCAGCACTAGTGTCCGCCGTTGTTTCTGTTGCATAGCGAGCGAGCCACCAGGCGGTGCCGCAGTGGGTGGCAACGGCTGTGGTATCTGGCTCATCAGCGTCGAAGCTAGCAAGCCCGTCTGCCTTGCCCTTGGATTGAGAGGGGATAGGGCAGGTCGCGCAGGCGGTGCGGTTGGATCGCCACCCGTTACGCGACGCCGCATCGGAGGGTGACTTCCATCCGCAAGTCGCGATGACAAAGGCTCTGCAGACTTGGAATCGAAACCGGAGAAGGGGAGATTGTCTGTTCCTAGCGCTTGTCGACGGGCTTTCTCGTGTTTCGCTTGGACAGCCCGGAAATGACTGAGGAGGTCTTGCCACTTAATTTCGTCGCGACCAATCTTGGAGCGAGAGGCAAGTGGATTAGCGGTGCTGTGGAGGCCACGGATCCATCAGGATATGGCACTATAAGGTATGAGGCGAGAGACCTACGATTTGGGTGCGATATGAAGGAAGCCAGCAGAGTTGACTGCATTGAGGCGATTACGAAGAGACACGAATGCACTACTTTGGGGTAGTAACATAAGGAGGCCGTACAAGCACTTGAATAAATATGGGTATCGCTCGGGTTCGAGAAGTTGCAGGCGGAGATCTTTGGGTTGGTGCATGTTAGAACGTGATAGTCATGAAGCCAAAAAATACAGACAAGTGAACACTGGTGACTCGATCAATTGAACGAGCTTGTCGATTTGAACTAGCATCGCTACCGTGATTTCGAGATCGGCACTAATGCATGGGTCAACTAGGCATTCGGGAAAGACGCATAACCACTGCTGCATACAATATTGATAGGAGATTGGAGGCGTGTTCATAAGCTTGCGCCAACAGACAGAGTGAAAACACAGAGACAGCACTATGACACCATGACCGATAAAGTGTCGTAAAGAGCGCTTGTCCGTCTTGCTGAAAAATAAGCATACATTAGCATCCGGTGAACCCTGGATAGAAATTACCCACCCGCGTTTCCAGACTTTTGAGTCGCTTCCTAAACTCTGCTAACTCTGGTGACGTGACAAGGATCGTATTTAGCTTCTGAACGATATCGCTAGCGAACTCAAGATCCTGAAAACTATCAGTAAAACTTCTAAGAAAAAGCAACAGAACCGTACCTCCTCCTTCTCCAGGATCTCGGCGAACGTGCGGTATATCCGTTCTGTGTTGAGGTTCAGACAGAGCTGCCGGATGATCAAACTTCCTCGTGCATCGAGCAGTTTCCTGTCCGTGCTGAATAGTTCGAGGAGGTTCATCATGAAGACTCTGAAGTAGCTCTCCTCAGAACTAGAAGATATCTGTGCGAGGAGCTGTAAGTCGTGTTTTATCACCTACAAAGCAACAAGTCAGAAATAAACACGAGAGTAGATAAGAATACCCAGACCTCTTCTGAGGGATCGGACAGTGTCTTGAGCAGTGCAGGAAAAGTGCCATCATCCATCGCCAAAATCTATAACGGTATGAGCCAGCTTTAACACGAAATTAGCCAGAATTGCATACCTTCTTCGGTGCCTTTTGGTGAAGCATAATGAGCCATTGCAAGGCGGCCACCCTCGTCTGCTCATGCTCGCTCAAGAACTGTATCGTCAACTCATTCACTGTCAGTACGTAATCAAAAATATCTTGCTCCTCTTCCGGCACAGGTGAGGGCGGCGCTGGAGGAGCTACGACAGGCGGGGGTGCGCCTGATGCACTGCTCAAAGACATTCGCGACTGAGGGCGGCTAGGTACCTCTGGTGCCACGGGAGCCGAAGTCCCAGCGCGAGCCTTCTGGTTCGGTGGTGCGGTAGGTTTGTCCGGTACAGAGGACGAAGTTTGACCATCTGCCATGGATTCAGGTGACGATACGTCTCTGAGGGGTCCTGCTTGCGCTGTTGACTGTCGGGAAGAAGGCGTCGGGGAACCGGCAAAAGGGCGACTGGAAGACGAGGCTTTGTCAACAGTTGACTGCCGCAATGGCTTATCCACAGGTGAGGGCAGATCTTGAATGACTTTCGTAAGAAGTTTATTCGTCCGGATGGCGGCGGACTGGATCATTGGGACGTGATGTGCGAGGTTGGGCAAGATGGCGGGAATGAGGCGCGGGGTGAAGGGGACCATTACTTCTTGCGCAAAGCACAAGAACTCCGCAAGCCATCTCAGCGCTGTAGACTGCTGAATTTCGTCGTCTAGAAATAGTAAGCTTGTCATTCAAGGTGCTGGAGTCGATGTGTGACTAACGTTGACCATCCAGTTGCTGAATCAGGATCTCAATGATTGCAGAATAATCTATCCGAACGCCTTGGCCAGGCACCCAGGCTATCCTTCGTGAGCGAATATAATGTGATACAAGTGGAATAAATCCTACCTCCAGTGCTCCGATTTTCTTTTTCGGATTTATGCTCGCTGAATTCACCATCAGTATCACATATGACATCGTTTTCGGGAATAAATAGGGCGCGTTCAGAGTGGGATAATGTGATATCTGGAAGCTTCTCGTCCGATCGACGTCGTTCGGACGATTCTGCAATGTCTTCCCGGCGCTGACGGAGTACGCTAATGTCACGTATCTCGCGGAGGAAATCCGCCAAGATGTTCTCAGTAGCCACGCGCACGTCTTCTGTTGGATCGGACAGGTATTTCCTGACAGTGTAGTTTTAGTAGCAGGACAGTGCAAGTGTGGGGAGGACTGACAGAAGGCCATCGAGGAAGTCTGGGAGATATGAAATGAGCTCAAGTTCTGGCACCGAATCTAGAACCGTAATCCAAGACACAAGATAACTGCGGGTGAATGGACTGATGACATAGATGCGTTCCTGGAGAAGAGGGATAAATCGGGCAAGCGAAAATGCCTTCCTTGGGACGGAGTTTCCATCGGTGAAGTTGTCCTCGGGGTAGGGCACGAGTATGCTCTGGTCTTGGGGTTCGTACTGGTCGCGTACTCTCTCCGTCTCTGGGTACTGTGGGATGTACACTGAGGCGGTTTCCGCGACGATGTCTTTCAAAAGGCGGTCGAGGAGCTCGGCACCGTTCTTGACGGACACCTCGGAGTCTGCGGCTAGCTAAAGCATTGCTCAATACGCACGTCGTAGTGGACAAATTTGAGACGTAGTACCTTACTGAGGGCATCAAATACGGGATTGAAGTAGACAAGAACTTCGCCTTTGGATACTTTGGCGATGTTATACAAGCACTCGGCTGAGAAGTATCTTATCCTGTTCTCTGGATCGGTGAAGCACGCGAGAACAGGCTCAACAAATTTGTCCATGTACGGGGCGACGTCGACCCCCAGCGCGATGGCAGTTCCAGCGAGCCCGATTAGGCCACCATTCCGGATGTGGAGTGGGTTAGACGGATTGCTGAACATGTCCACCAGCTGGTCGATGATCTGGTGGATGCGACGACCTTCTCCCTGTTGATGACATTCGCGAATCTGCCTGTACAGGTGTGTCTGAATGCGAAACACGGGGTATAGCACCAGCGTTTACTTCTCTAGCTCAAGTGCAGCAGCCTTTCTCTTCTCGTATATCTTATCTACAAGCTGCTTTGCCACCGATAACTCTGTGGTTCATCAGTGACCAAATGGCAGTAAAGCAACGCCAGCCTTACCCATGGTTCCCCGAAACTCACAATCGAGTCCGGTGTAACGTGTACACCACACTAGTGCTCAGGGTAGTCGATCGCAAAAGAAACCAAGTGCTGCAATGACTGAGATTGGGTCACGTGAATTCCACGTGCATTTATTACGTAATATCTTCGAAATTACGAAATGGCCAAGACCACATCACTGCCAAGTGGTGTTCGTTTCCGCGTGCCACCCAATGTGGCATCACTGTGGCATGTCAAGCTTGTCGTTCCTTCACCAGTGGCAGTAGGGTTTGGTTGCGTCTTGCAAGTCTTGAGACTTGCGGCCGAGCAAAGAAACAGCCTTTCTAGACCTTGCTCCCCAATTTTTTCCATACTAGTAAGGTAGTTGTGAATCCCTGTCATTCTTCTTTTTCTCCCTGACTGTACCTTGCTTCACCCAATCTCGCAAAGCTGCAGAACTGGAAGCCAGAATACTAATACCAATATCATTCGTCTCTCGTTGTTTTGCATGATACATCACAAGAATCTTCATAGGTAACTCCCTGTGAATCCTTCCGCTAGCTCCTCGCACTTACTGTTTTATTGTCACAGAATGAACCTGCCCTCTAATTTCCGTAGAGCTGATACCATAAACTGCGAGCCCCCTGACCCGGCAAACACGCTCACGGACCGCTTGAACACGCTTCTCAACTCATCAGGACCAGGTTACATTCTTAATCTCTGTCCTGGCGGGCAATACATCATCACCGCGCCTATCCTCTTTGCGGCATCCGATCAGGAAATTAGTACAGTTGGTTATCCAACGGGGGCCGACAGAGCGACACTGGTCGTCGACGGCCCTGTAGCAAACGGGACAGGTCATACTACCGCCGTGGATGGAACATGTGTCAGTTGCAATGGCGTCAGACTGCGAAACGTACAAGTCAGGTTATAGTTCTCGTGTTGGTTTCGTTATTTCTCTAATGCGGTGTCCAGATCAATGGCACGCGTCTTGGCGCGCCGCCAACAACGGGAGGAGCAAACATCGAAATGGGGGGCTCGACTTCTAATCAACTCATCGAATATGTTCACTCCTTCGATCCACGGGGTTGGTCCTGTCTCCATGTGACGGAAGGAAACCTCACTTGTACGAACGCCACTGTGCAGAACAACGACATTGGCCCCGCAGGCTCTGACGCCTTCCAGCAATGGGCGGACGGTATCAGTGTTGCCTGCCGGAACAGCTTGATCCGAAACAACATGATTTACAACCCTACCGATGGTGGCATTGTGCTCTTTGGATCTCCGGGTACTCGCGTCGAGAACAACACAATCTGGGTAAACACAGTAAGTGCTTGGTTCTAAATTTAAACTGGCGGAAATTAACGTTGGCTGTAGCACACGTTGTTAGGAGGGATCAATTTGGTAGACGTGAGCCCATTCGGAGGGATCTACGACGGTGTTGTCGTGACAAACAACACCATTGCTGGTGGTTTCGCTTCTCAGCCTGCAGAAGGCTCAGAGACCAAAGGAACGAATAACAATGATGTAATCATTAAGTGCGTCCATTTTGCTGCTTCCAACGCTGCAATCCAATAGTCATACGTTTTTTATAGAATTGGGATCGCTATTGGTCCTCGCACATGGTTTGGAAACGAGTATGGCAACAACGTCAGCACTGGCGGGACAGTGCTAAACAACCAGTTTACCGGAGCCTTCAGCTATGGCATGGCCATAAGCTCAGCTACCAATTTCACCGTCGAAAACAATGTTCTCATTGGCAACACCTCCTTTATAGGTGCCCGCGGCCCGAACTGCACTGCAGACGACCCGACACCACCCCCCACTGCTTTTGTCATCGACCTGAGTAACGTCCAGCAGTCAACAACACAATTAGACTTTACGCCAGTATCGGATGGTGACAGCCTGATTTGTGTGTCACCCCCTGATGGCGGTGCTTACTGGCCATTCGGAGGCAACCCCAATTCTTCTGCACCGCCCCTCAGTCCACCTGAGGCATCTCCGCAGACGAGCACAAGCCGCTTATCGACAGGAACTATAGTCGGCATCGTCTTGGGTGCGGTCGGTGCAACGCTTCTTGTGGCAGCTATAACCTGGTTCGTTCGAAAGTGGGCCCTAAGGCGTTCGGAAGCTAAAATGTGCCTTGATAACACTCGAGGCTCCCCGGGCTACACAGGCCAGAAGTACTAGATTTGACTGACATGATACTTAGGCATATTACTACCTCTTCTTCGCATCTTCGTTCTTCGTATTATTCACGATTCTGTTGTAGAGTGTTTTCATGACTTTTTTGTTCAATGTATGTACGATATACTTCTGTACTTGCTTCAAGTTGCTCGACATTTGCTCAAACATAGAATGTACTTAGCTTTGCTATATTATTTATTTTGGTTGGGATATTTTTCGTCGAATAATATCTAACTATAGTTGACTAAGCAGAGGTCACGGTGCTATTCTACCTGACCACATCCTCCAAATTCGCATCTGCCACTGTTCAACCCTAGGTTTCTCATTCACCACCCACAAAATGACAACAGAGACAGGGTAACTATAATTTACAGCTTCGCCAGCTCTCAGATCCTGCTGTGCGTACCGCTAATGCGCTCGGTTGCACAGATATCTTGGTGTGACACCACCTATTTCGACGGCTGAATCCAATGAACGGGAAAAGGAGGTCACCGCAACTCTGATGGAAGAGCTACGAAATCAGAACACATTTGAAAGCGTAGAAGAGGCTCGAACGAGGTAGGATCGACAATTTCCCGCACTCAATTCATCGGCGTGGAAGAAGCGCAAGCATATGCCTAGGGTGTTACTCCTGCATTCGCCTCGACAACCTATCTCATGGTCGGGTGATTCATATTACGAGCGCACTCTTGAGTTTTCAGAGCTTCATGATATGCCATATTTCAGCGATTGCACGAATCGAACAAGATTGCTGAGATCATCTTCACTTTGCAGGGAAGCAGTACTCGGCCGCGTGGCCGCTCTCGTCAAAGATTTCGTGTATCAAGTCTCCCTTCAACGCGGGCTGTCAGAAGCTGCCGCGAGCGCTGCCGGAGGCAAGATTTTCACTTTTGGATCGTATCGCCTCGGCGTGCACGGGCCCGGCTCAGATATCGACACGTTGTGTGTAGTCCCAAAACATGTTTCTCGCGAGGATTTCTTCGACGTTTTCGAGGGTATGTTGCGGAATATGGATGGCAGTACGGATGTTGCGGTGAGTGCGCTTCCTGCATCAGATGTTGAAATATTTCGCGAACACGCAGGGGATTACAGGGTGTTCCCGAAGCTTATGTCCCTATCATCAAAACCAAAATATCAGGCATTCCCTTAGATTTTTTGATGGCACGTTTGGCCTTATCAGCGATACCCGATGATCTCTCATTGAAGGACGACAATTTACTGCGAAACCTTGACGAGCGATGTGTGCGGAGTCTCAATGGTGAAGTTTCTGGTCATTTGCTACTGTGCTGAGGCTGAGCGATGCGTAGGTTCACGAGTGAATGATGAAATCTTGCGTTTGGTACCCAATGTCCAGGTTTATCGGGACTCCTTGCGGTGTATCAAACTCTGGGCTCAACGTATGTCCGTTGTTTGCTTGTTCAGCAGTGTCTCACGCCGCATCTTAGGGAGAGCCATCTATTCCAACGTAAACGGATTCTTTGGTGGTGTCGCTTGGGCAATACTTGTAGCTCGAATATGTCAGCTATATCCGAACGCTATTGCTGGGGCGATAGTCAGCAGGTTTTTCATCATCATGTACCAGTGGTACGTCATTGTCATAACGCCGTGTCCTCTGAGGTGATGTGACGTTTGGATAGGTCGTGGCCGCAGCCTGTGCTCTTGAAGCAAATAGAAGAAGGACCGTTGCAAGTCCGAGTATGGAATCCAAAGGTACATTGTGGGAAACTTCAACTCTACCATGTGCTCACATTTTCGTAGCTGTACCCTGCAGATCGGTCACACAGAATGCCGATTATTACTCCTGCCTACCCTGCCATGTGTGCTACTCACAATGTTGCAGCTTCGACGCAAATGATCGTCACGGAAGAGTTCAAAAAAGGTGTTTTCTTTCTTCTAGTCTTGGAGTCTTTAACTGAACGTTCGAAGGTGCCGACGTTGTGGATAGAGTCATTGTCGGGACTGCAAGTTGGTCAGAACTCTTCGCCAAGCATGACTTCTTCCATAAATATCGATATTATCTCCAAGTGGTGGCATCCACTGACGACCAAGAACTTCATATCAAATGGTAAGACTTCAACCTAGGGATGGAACTACGTCTGCACACTCGCTTCAGGGCAGGAACAGTCGAATCGCGAATACGACAACTTGTGATGAAGCTTGAATATGTTGACTCCCTCATCTTAGCCCATCCTTTCATCAAAGGCTTTGAGCAAGTGTCCCACTGTGTATCAAGTGAGGAAGTAGGTCAAGTGGCACAAGGGCAGATATCAGATGCTATCGGCAAGCGGACGAGAGCTGACATGGAAGCTACCGGTGGTACTAGTACCAATACCGTCTATTCGACCACGTTCTACATAGGCCTCCTCGTCGAACCAAAGCCAAGTGCGTCTGCGATTTCATCGACTGTTACGGATTCTGCGTTGACAAGCCCATAACTTTTCTCCCGAAGTCGGCTCCGTTGGTCCTAGAAAACTGGATATATCATACCCCACAAGAGAATTCACAAAGCTCGTCAAGATGTGGGAAAAGTTCGATGAGGCTCGCATGGGTATCGTTGTCCGGAACATCAAGAGGTATTCAAGATGACTGGGTCGCGGCCACCATGTTCACGCAGGTTCCCTTTCAGTTCTGGCCTTCCCGACTACGTCTTCGATGAAGGTGAACGGCAGCCAAGGCAACCTTTGAAACGACCTAAAACTGTCAAAGTGCGTGCTCGATCCTCAGCCATTTCACTCCACTGGCTCCTATTTGTGTTAATCACGGCTTACCGTGCAACGTAAAGGGACTGGGCAAAGCAAGCAACACTTCTCCTGATATGCCGAACAAGAAGCGACGGTTGGTATCTTGCTCTTCACTCTGACTTACGACTGATACCGCAGCGTCGCATGTCCAGCAGGTCTGAAATGCCTATTTCCGCTGCGCCTAAAGAGGGAGACGACAGCGGAATCCCGGGATTGTCGATGACCCCACCTCCGGAAAGTCTCAAGGACCGAGAACCTGCTTCCGCACCAGCTGAAAGACTCGTCAAAGCACCTCATCTTCCCTTTGGTGAAAACGTGGCCGTGGTCACGGGCGCTATCGTAGCTCAATAGAAATATGAAGCTCGTGGTCCCTGCTTTGGGTTACGCAAGTCTGCATCCTCGAGAACGTGCACTTCAAGGCTTTCACTGTCGATCTTTGGTCGTGATCATCGGGGAATCGTGGAATTATTTTCAGGCTCATACGTCAAATCGTGGTGGACGCACAGTTTTCGCTGCTGCCCTGGCCCCTTCGTGTTGTTTTATTCATTTTTTCTCTTATACAGGCCCCCAAAGCGAAGCGTTGCATGGATTATGCGAACTACGACTCAAGAGAACGGTATCAATGGGGGTGATATAGGCACTTACTACATGAACACTAGGAGGTCCTATCAGAGGATCCTTCGTCCGATCTTTTCGTTGCGCAACTTTTTTTTCTTCCTCTGACCTGGTTCCTTTTGATTGGTTTTCTTCCTCGTTTCCCGACGTTCTCCCTTCGTCGTACCGTCAAACGTCAATCGTTGTATTACAGCGCTTTTTCCATAACTCAAGACACCTAAAACTTGTATCGTAATTTACGCATCAACTATAAATACTCCTGCGACAGTGAAAAGTTGTGTCCGAGTGATCGTGAGGTAGTACATGGCTAAGTAATGAATTTAAGATAGGTTCAGGTTAGAAGTCCACCACTAATCACAAAAAGATATAAACTCCAATCACGGCAGCATCAATACGCGATGGCCCTACTGCTGGCGATCAACGTGCTGTCCAGCGGCATCTCTGTCAATGTACGGAGTGAGACGCGACCGACGCCAACCGGGATGTAATGATAACATATCACGGTCTGACTGGGGAGAATTCGGGTCGCGGACTGCCATGACGAGCTTATGTCCCAGTGCCTCAAAGTCGAGGTTACCGCCCACTTTAAAGTCGTCCGTTTTCCAGAGGAGTTGATAGATGTAGGATTCAGCGGAGTGGGAGGTCACCGAGGATGCGGGTGAAGGGGAAGGGGGAGGTGTGCGTAGCCAGAAACGGACTCTGTGGGATGCCCCCGGGGGGTTGGAAGTGATTGGAATTGAGCTGGTTGGATGTCAGTGTTCGTTTCGTTTCGTTGGGTAAGGGAGTGGGGCACGTACTAGATGATGAAAGATACTGTTTGTGGCTCGCAGTCAAGTCTTAATTGGTAATTGTCGAACAACGTCCGACCTGCGCCTCCAGCCTCGTAATCAAGAAATAGGCTATAGACCCCGAGCTCGACGAGCCGCCATCTGTGGGACGTGGTGAACTCAGTACGCAGTTAAGTGCACGGAACGGAGGACCCAACCTGACGATGAAGCTGACATGTGCACGACCCACTACGGCTTGGTAGATCAGCATGTCTTGCGTTGCGTTCCGTAGGATTGCAAAGGACGCGTCACCAATAGAGCGGAAGTCGGGATCTTTGCCTACCCACAAGTCGTTCTCGCCGAATATTCGATGATCGCTACCTGCCGTGCGGAGCCAAACGCGGAGGTGGTAAAGACACCCTGCAGGTAAACTTGTCTTTGGATTGAAAATGCTAACATAGACGTTAGCTCTATGGTGTCGTAACACAATTCTGGATAAAATTGGTTACAAGACTGAAAAGTCCAGTCGTCGAGGGTCCATAGAGAGCCTCATGGTGACAGGTTTGCATATCGCACGTTCTACATGGCCAGCTTTCATCGACAGGGAGAACGTGTAGTGATTCGAACGGTCCGGCTCTGACTCCACCCTTCGAAGGAGTGTCAGACGTTTCCCAAACATAGGCCAGGGCGCGACTTACAAGATGAAGAACTGCAGGGGTGCATTGCCTGCGGTGAGAGAATAGGTGTATGTGAAAGCCTCCTGGGGCTCCATCTGGAGGAATGACCGGGAGAGACTTGGGCCTGGTCAGCAGATATAAGGATGGGACGAAGTAAAGTGGCATCAACTTGGAGGAAGTGGGATTCTCGGGAGGCAGTCCACGATGGGCGCTACTATAGGGAGGATCAAGGAAGCATCAATCAGAAGATAAGCTGCTGTATGAACACACAGGAGGACATTACATACCCGTTCAACCTTCCCACCCGTAGATTGGGGCTTTGGCTGAGGCTCCGTTGCCGACTTACGGATTCGTACATGGGTGGGTGGGGCTCCTCATCAATATCTGCGGCATTTTCGCTAGCAGCATCCTGGCGGATGACCTGCCAGATTCCAGGACGAGATAAGTGAGCCAGGATCGACTTTTTGTATCGAACTCGAGTAGTTTGTGTTGTTATTCACGGTCAAGAACTTGAAGGAAACAAGAGCCAGACACCAGGATTAAACACTGTACTATAAGAAGATCATCCGAAGGTGATGAGCTGAGGGGTTGTCGACGTCTCAGGGTATGCTCAGGCCGGGTAATGTACTAGTGATGCTCGTGATGCTGGGGTAAAGCTGCACAAAGAGGCACAGGCTATGCGACGCAAATGACAATGAGCATTAATGATTAATGAGTCGTGCCAATTCAAGAATAATGTGACGCCGTGACGGAAAAGTACTCTCGAGCTCTTGATGATTATCCGTCAGTGTTCATGGCGTGCTCGACAGTTTCAACAACTCTGGAGGCCATTCAACTTCAGAAATCTCCACGGACAACGTGAAGCACTCGAGGATAAACGCTGGCCGGGATGGGAAGTCGTAGTAGGCATAGAAGTTCATGCACAGATCAAGTCACGTAGAAAACTGTTTTCTGGTCAGTCAAGTCCATGCTCATCCCGACTCCGAATAATTGTCCAACAGTCTTAATCTCCGCGCATAGACACACGAACGTCGCGACCTGGAGAAACACCGAATGCGTTTGTATCGTCCTATGATGCTGCACTCCCTGGCACACTTCCCGTGAGTCAATCCTGTCAATGCACTGCTTCCTACGCAAATCTCATTGGCGAGATAGACGCTGAACCCAAAATGTGTCGAGTTGGCAGTCCGCACTGCTCTTGCTCTGAACTCACAAATCCAGTCGCGTTCCGCGTTTGACAGGAAACACTACTTCTACTCTGATTTGCCTGCAGGCTATCAAATCACACAGCGCTATGGTGAGGGCAGTGGGTCCTTAGCTGAAGATATCTCGTGTTCACCTTTTTGTTTGTTTTTTTGTTTTGTGTGAGCTAGCACCGTTAGCGCAAGGTGGTTACTTACGATTACCACAAGGTGGTGTGAATGTTCGAATCACGCAGATACAGTTGGAACAGGTATGTAGAGCCTCGACGCGCTGACAACAATGCTCACAGTGCTCGCTCGTATCAGGACACGGCAAAATCAACCTTGGACGCGCGTCGGCGCGTCACTCAGGTAGACCTGAACCGAGCAGGCTCAGGTCTGATGGAAATCGTTTCAGAACCTGACATGAGGTGAGCCTCAGATACCAAGAACTGAGTCCTGTCAGGCGATCTCAATCTGTCGCAGGTCTCCAGAAGAGGCTGGTGACTATGTCCGAACCCTTCAAGCCATGCTTAGGTCTGTTGGGGCCAGCGATGGCAGTATGGAACTGGTAATCTTTTGCGCCGTTTACCTCAGCGCATTTTATCACGAGACTCGGTAGGGCTCGCTCAGATGCGATGTGAACGTTTCCGTCAATAAGCTTGGATATCCTCATGGGACGCGATGCGAAATCAAGAACCTCAACAGTGTCAAGTTCATGACGGTAGCCATCAGTATGTCCCCTCTCCTTCCAATGCGTTCACACATAGATTACTGATATCCACTCTCTAGCATCTGAAGTCTTTCGTCATATCCAGCTCCTTGAAAGTGGTCAGACTGTGCCGCAAGAGACGCGCGGTTTTGACGAGGCCAAAGCAGAGACGTTCAAGCTAAGAAGCAAGGAAGATTCACCAGATTACAGGTACATGCCAGACCCAAATCTACCCCCGCTGCTCCTGTCTCCCGTGAGAATATTCCCTACATCCAGTCCTTCCTATATCTAACTTCGACTCTTAGGAATACATCGACTGTATTCGGAAATCCATGCCCGAGCTTCCAGAGGCAACACGCAGGCGCTTGACGCGTATGGGTCTGACAGAACAGGAAGCAGAAGTGCTCATGGCTGTGGATGCTGGGCGAGAGGTCGGTTTTGATGGTGAACCTGGGAAGGGAGCTGTTGCGTACTTTGATCGCCTCGCCCAAGGACGCAATGCGAGGACGGCTGTGAATTGGTACGTGTGGTGTCGAGTTGTCGTCGAGGTTGTGCTGAAGAAGCGTAGGATGACACACGAACTACTTGGCCAGCTCGCGGCACGCAAGGAGACGTTTAGTGATAACCCTGTGTCTTTGGGGCAATTGGGCGAGCTCATTGACATGGTGCAAAGCAGCAAGATTACAGGTGACGAGGGTTCTTTGTTCTTATTACTGGCAGTTCGTTCAGACGGCTATGTATGCCTCACAGGCACATCGGGGAAAACCCTGTTGCGTCACATAATCTCCCACCGCTCAACAGCGTCTCCCTTGACACTGGCACAGGAGTTGTCACTGGTTGCAATATCTGACGACGACGGTGTTCTGGTGAAGAAGTGGTGCTCGGAAGCGATCGAGGCCCTCCCTGAGGAGGTGGATAAAGTCAGACAGGGAAATCTGAAAGTGATGAATCGACTAGTGGGAAAAGTGATGCAGCTGAGTGGCGGGAGGGCAAATGCGGGAGATGTCAGGAGTGTGCTTGGGGAGCTTCTGCAGTAGTCGTGACTCGACCTGAGTCGTTCAATGTCAGACGGTGCATGTGCATGGCTCGGCCGGAAGAGCATGTTCATCTGACATTCTTGCGGCGAAGAGCTTCCAAGCAAGTTGGCCATGGCGTTCCACTCCAGAAATTGTTTTTGATACGCATGGTGGCAGAAAAACACGACAAATACTGATACGGTGATCCATTCAAAAAAAGAGGTAAATCAACGTCTAAGGTCCTCCACTAGATTGTACAAGCTCCTCCGCAGCAGATCTCGTGATAGTTGTTGGTTCAGCTGGCGGCGTGCTCTCACCCCTTCCTTCTGCTGCCGCCGTAGTCGTTATTGGACCAGCAATCGCCCCCGCATTTACATGCGACTCGTCTGGCGTGAGTGGGGGTGAGATCATTGATTCGGGCGCACGAAGGCCCCCTCGTCTCAGCCGAGGCGCCTGCGATCGCTCATCATTAGACTCCTCATCCCCTTGCGCGCCACCCGGTCTCTCCGACCACCCCGAATGAGGCGGGAAAAACCAATCGTCCGACCGACTCGTCGCCGGCCGAGGTGTGGGGATGATCTCGAACCGACGTGCCCTCCCAAACGGGAAGAACCGTCTAGCTTGGACGGGGTTACGGGGAATGGGGTGGTCTTCAGATGATGAGCGTAGGGAAGAAGAGGACTGCATTTCAGTGGCGGTGGGCATCGGAGGGTCCGGACGGAGTGGGGGATCTTCATCTTGAACGATCTGACGGGTGGAGCTACGCCGTGCAGCTGTGAACTCGCTGAAATCTGACGCTCTGTTCCGTGCTGGACGACGAAGCGAGGGTTGCCTCGACAACGTCGAGTGCAGAAACCCACTTGTAGGCGGAAGCGGCCATACGCTTCCTGACCTCGCTGGTGGCGAGGCCTCAACAAGCGGTGGTAGTACGCGGTCACTCATAGAGTCGGCACCGGGAGGGGCTGATGATATTAGGGGAGATACGTGAGGAAAACTCAAAACGTAAGGTGATGAGGAATTCGACCAACTGTGTTGAGATCGATATGCCTCGTACAAGTCTGTGTTGAGGCGAGTGCCTTCTACAACTGGCACAAAGGCACTATACGGGCTCAACTCATCGTCATCTTCGTCCATATCCAGCTCATCAGGGGGCTGAGAAAGATACTCCGCAAGATCTACCCCTCGTCGGCCACCCGTTCCGCGCCCCGGTGCTCGTTCGCGGTAAACAGATGCAGGACTTGATAACCTCCGCAGAGAGCGTGCGGTGCGATCCCCAATGAGGCCACGGTCGGCTGAATTTGGGCGACATCGGCGTTCCGCGACCTCCTGGCGCCCTTGTTAAAAACAAGCTATACAACACCGCCGTGGTACGCACTTTGACTAACACTTCGATGAGAGATGTGGTGAATGAGTCGCCACGGTCTAGGTCCTCTACGAAAGTCTCGTAGCTTATCGTGGGCTCTACTTTCTCAAGCTTGGCGCGCTGGATAGCGCCGGAGCTACAGCCACTACACTCAGCCACGACTTCGTTGGCCACGAAACAATAAAGGGGGCGTACACCAAACTCTTCATTTTTGCACCGAGCACATCATCGTAACACTCTGGGGTCCTAGAACGCATGTAACTTCAGTTTGAGGTTGTTGCCGATAAGATAGACAACATTTGCACCATTTCCCCATATTGTATGTATGCCTTTCCTCGTTTTCGTGTCGGGCTATATGGGAAATCTGATGCAGGGCAAGACGTGTGGCTCGGTTGGAAAGGCGAGGCCTGGCTGGACTTTTGAGTGTGGAAATTTGGCCACCGGTTGGTGGTGGTCAAGTATTAAGGATACCTTGTTTGTTCCCTGTTTGGCATTCAGGAACACACAATAATAACTGCCAGCTCAACTCTTCTGCTGGCAAGAGACAAAACAAGAGGTGGTCATGCAATTGGGTATCATGATGCAGATTCCAATCAATGCGAGACTAGTATACAGTCAAATAGAATATTATCAGCTCGCATCATCCGTCCCTCCATGGCTACCATTCGCCTTTGGTGGGGATGGCCCCGCAGCAGCACGCGAGGCAGCTGCACTCGCCCCCGCCCGATCCTTGGAACTCAACAAGCTCTGGAAGAAGTTCTGCAAAACCTCATGTTGTGACTGACCCACAGCAGGACTAGGCGACGTTCCCAAGGTTGGTGAAGTTGGCGCCCGACCCGTGGTGGAGGCACCTGCTGCACCCACCACAGTCAGACCTGAAACTGGTCGCGTACTCCCTCTTGATAAGCGCCGCGCGGCATCTCCATTCACGCTGGCATTCAATGTACCGCTCCCAGTTTCCATCTCCGCGAGCGCCTTCTCCACACTCGGAAGGCTGAAGCTGCTGCTCTCGAGAGGCCCGACAATACCCGCTGTGGCAGTTTCTGCGGGGTTGCGGAATGCACCTCGTGGATCACGGTCTGGTTTCTTGGCATTTTCGTCGTAATGTTTCGCGAGGTACGCTTGTTCGGCCATGGGAGCGTTGAATGGAGGCAGCGGCGGTGGCTGTTGGACGAGATCAAAGACAAGGCCTGGTTACAGCCAGAGGTACGACATACCTTGGCTCCTTGGTCAGGTACTAGCATTCGGTACATCCTCTTCACTCCGTTGGCGCCCTCAGTTTCCGACCCATTAGCGTTGAGATCTGTATCCCATGCGTCGCCCCACATCCTGGCCTCGAAGCCCTCCCGCAAAACACCAATCTTTCCCCAGCTATCCCATCCGGCAGGAACGACGATGCGGTCACGGTCAAGAGTGTTTGCTCGGTGATGGAAGACGAAGGGGTTTCGTATCGGTGCGGGAGCCTCCATGCCAGCTGCCATTCCAAGAGACGGTGCTGGAGGGGCGAATAGAAGATGCAGGGTGTATTGCCGTAGCACCTGGAGTGTGCTAGGTTGAGGGGTGGTGTAAAATAGCGCGGCACCATCTAACTTGGGTTGGTACCATGGAAAGTCAAAGAAAAAGGAACAACTCACATTTTAAACATATGGTTCGGAGGACTTGCATAATGCCATCCGTCCGCTCTTCCCATTCTCCACCCTTACCTTTGACTATACCGCCCATCCCTGACGTGCCAGCACCGACGAGATCACTGCCTTCATCAATCAAATCGGCTTTTGAACATACGACGATTATAGGAACACCAGCTGAATTGTGTGTGAGAGTCCCAGGGCCCAAAGGTAGAACAGTATTTGATGACAAGTTTGAGGCGGCCAGTAGCGAGTCTGCAGAGGGCTCCGTATAGTGCTGTAGATGTGCTTGTACTATGCGACGGTCAGCACCCGCCCAAGTCAGAAAGCAAAAGATACACACATCGTTCATGATTCTCCTCTTTGACAATTTCAACCTCGCGTGATCCGTCCCCCTTTGCCCACTGCTCCACCCACCTGAGCCACGTCTCTAAATCTTCCATAAATGTCCAGGGGCGCGTCCAGTCCAATACGATCATAACAAGGGTGTGTGGCAGCGCCGTTCTAGGAGGTAAGAAGTGCGGTAGCAGGGCCGTATAGGCATTCGCCTCTGAAGGGACAGTATACACGGATAACCGTGTGAGGGTATCTACCCGGGGGCACGTCAATCAACGAGCCTCCACCCCAACAATCGACGCACCTTCATCACCATCATCTCGGACGTCTACCCAATCATATCCAAGCGCAAAGTCAGTCCGCGACTCCTCCCTGCTTTCATCCGACACAGGTTTCTGGAGCAGCGCAGATGCAAGAACTGACTTGCCGGATGCAGGCTGGCCAAAGAGGAGGACTTGCTTGGACGGTATCGACCGTGTCGATGACACGGAGTCCAATATCGAGGACCATAAATCCTGGGGGGGTGCCTCAGGCGTAGGCGGACGTGATTCCTCCATCGTGCAAGACAGCGACGACAAACTGACTAGAAATATAATTAATTGAGCGTGACCTTTTCCAATTGGGGGTTAATCTAATTAATTTGAAACTCCGAGTTGGACAATCCGACACTCATCATCAACGACGGTGGTGACGACGGCGGCGACGAAAAGAAGACGATCTGAGCCTTCCGAGCAATATTTTATGGACCCAGTCATGTCTGCGGCCATCGCAGTCCCGCGACATACGCTGTCCGAGACGCCCAACTCGCGGACAATCGAAATCTATGAGTGGGTCATCACGGCATCTACTAATCCAATATCCAACGCGACGGAGTGCGATGCACTCCAGGCTGCACTCGGATTCCCGTTGCCAGAGATGACATTTGGAAATAATTACTTGTCACTCGAACATCGGGCTTCAGGCTGGAGGGTGGTCTTTGATGCGAAGGGTGCGTTGTTGGGCGTCAAAGGCGGTGAGCTTGTGGAAGGTGATGGGGGTGTCAAAGTTGGATATGCAGATGCCTGGCTGAAGAGCCGGTGAGGACATGTATAATTGATGTCGATCGTCCTTCTGAGCGCATTCCACCAGCACAGACCCTGGTACAAGTCTCCCTCTACCGACGACTGTCACAGCGAAGCCATACGACTGGACATACACGACGATGTATTCTGGTCATCACCCAGACTCTGACGACTCGTCTGGTGGGCCGTCTTACTCCGCAACATGGGCAGAGGCCGACCCAGAGAACCAAGATCACTCGATCCCACTCTCCGAGCTCACCAGACCAGACCCGATCCTGTTCTACGCAGAAGTACCGCTGTTCGAAGACGAGCTGCATGATAACGGATCATCCAATCTTCTCGTTCGGATAGTCAGTATCTTTCTTGATGTTGCGCGTGGTAGCTGATGCATTCAAAAGCGCGTCATGCCCAGTTGTATATTCATACTATCACGATTCACGTTGCGTGTGGATAATGTTCTATTCCGGACACACGATACGCGCATGTTCTACTCTTTTGTGTCTAATCCGGCGCTCGTCGTACGACAAGTGAGTGGATGGGAGGCGCCTTATGATCGGGTGAAGCGTGTAGGTCATATAACTCGCCACGGGTACTGCTGTTCTCACTCGAACCAAAAAAAAAATGTAGCAACTTCCAAGCCGCAACGACCTGACGCCACTCACGGATGCCAATTTCATTGCCAAGATCCTTACAGAAATGCCAACGGAAGCCTCCCAGAAGATAGGAGGCGGTACGCGGTGGAGGGGATTGCGAACAAAGGTGGAAGTAACCAAACTGGACTCGAAGTCGTGATTCGTGATGGAACGTTGGAAGATTCTGAACAGTCTAAGGCAATTCTTTTTGTACGGTATCCCCAATTTCCCCATCATTGACGGGCGTTAGCGCCTGGGTCCACGCAACGGCTGAGTGGATGTGTAGGTGGTCGAGACAAACTTCTCATTAGTTTTGCGAACTGTGTGGATAGGTATCGTGTTTTCTATGCGCTTTTGATGACACAAATGCATGGGCTCAAAAGATGACTAGCCGTGCGCAAAAAAGGGGGCATAGGTGTTTTCCCCTCTTCAAGTTCCATTTTTTGTGCCTCCTACTTCATCACATTTACACAAAAAGGGGAGGGGTATAGCCCTAAGCCCCCACTTTTATTTTCTTCTTTGACTTCACATTTCAATTAAGATAAAATCACAGATGTCCAATGAGAATGACTTGCAAGCTTTTACATTTGATCAATCAAACCTCAATCAAACCTTCAAGTACTTCAGCATAGTCCATTATCCACTTTCTGTGCTGTCACATCCCACAACATCCCATCCCTTATGACTATTTTCTGGTGCACCCTGATGCACCCAATGCACTTCCCAAACTTTCCAACTGTACTTAGTTTCTTTCATATCTCTGTTTCCATCCCTCATTTCCCATTCCCAAGTCTCAAACTCATCTTAGTAATCATCTCCATTTTATCTCCATTTTGATTATGTTTTCCTGTTCTGTCATCACTTCTCCCATCTTACTAGTTCCTTGTCATATTCACTATTATGACACCTTTTCCTTTGTAATCTTAACACCACCTTACTGTACACTGTCATTGGGATTCCTTAATTTCCAATGTCATTCCATTTCTGCCCCTATAGGACTTTTATATGAAAAGTCCTATATACTCTCTGTATTTCCTCAGTTCAAATATCAACTATAAACCAGATCAATCCCTGTCTCCCACTGAAGTCTATTGACTTCCCTTTGATCCATCCTCTTCAGTCTTAGTTGAACTTAAGATTGATACACTGACCTCTTGCCTGAAATCAAGGGACAGGACTTGCACAGGGATGCAGCACATAAGCTGAAGTCGAAGTTCCTTACCTTTGCTACTCTATTACATAATGAGGAACAAGTGTAGTAATAGAGTTAAGTCTTTGAGTGAATGGGTGAATGCGGCATCTCTTTTCTCAATCTCCTCCCATTATCATTGACTCCTGGTATAATGTTGACACAGATAAGATCCTATCATTTCTTCTGCTTTATCTAGTACCTCCTGTCACTACAGTTCAAAAATTTTCTTAATACCCTTCCTAATCACCTCTCCTGTTCCTATGCCTCGCATTGTCCATGACCTGTCCCTCAAAGCTGAGCCCAACTTTGAAAGTGAAGCCTTCCAAACCCTCTGTGACATCATCATCTGGAATGATCCTGCTCAACACCAGCAAATGGCAGCCAAACAACTCACTGATGCTCACTGCCTTGGCCACATTTTCCACCTTGCTGCATGGCTGACCCAAACCAAAGATGACAAGTGCATTGCAGCCAAGGCCCAAGCTGCTCTGCAACACCAGCAAGACATTGAAAAGACTGAGAAACAGGCCACTGAAGAAGCTGAGAAGTGAGAGAAAGAGAAGAAGAAGCCCAAGATGAATAGCTTCAACACTGATAACATGGTCTGTGACAACATTCCCCCCTGTCAATCTCAGTTCGCTATCCAGAAACTGAAAGCATTTGAGTTTGTTGAACTCTGGTATTTCACCCCTGATGGCTGTGCATCAATGTCACTCGAGAACAAATCCACCTCCAGCAGCTCCTACACCTTCAATGAGGACACCCCTGGCTCTCTCTTGCTGAAGTCCACCACCTCGTGTCACCCCTCCTCCAAGGCTCTCCATGACCATGACCTCTCCTGGAAAAAATTTGACCTCAGGAAGAACAACTTCCTCCTCCACATTGCCAAGATGGAGTGGCTGGCAGAACACCAAGCTTCCCTCACTGTCTTTTTCATGTCCATCATCTTGCACAAATCACAAACCTTGCCCAAAGGTGAGGAGATCCTACTACAATATGCCTTGCACGTTCATCATGAATGACATGACACCATCAGAAACAAGAATGAAACCTTCAACATTGGCATCATCAATGCTTCTCTCCTCCAAAGAATCTTGAACCACATCTGGACGAATGCTCAGGCCAAGGGTTTAAAACAGGTCAGTCCCTTTATTTCAATTTTGTTCACAACATGCTTTACTAACTCATTGCTCCTAAACCTCCACTATCATTTGACTTTCCCACAACTTTCACCTCTCTGCACTTGCACTTTTGCACCTGCACATGCACTCCCGCACCTGCACCTGTACATCTGCCTCTTACACATTCACCTGCACCTGTGCATGTACACCTCTGCTCCTTTATTCATTCCTTCCCCCCCCTTCTTGTCTCCCTGCCTTTTCCTTTCCTCCCCCTCAACCTTCCATCCTCCCAGCTTGAATTTACCTCCACCTCACTGACCACCCAGCAACCTCAAGAATCTCATCATTGATGGTCAGCCTTTCAACACCCTTGCTCTCATTCCACTTCCCCCATTGTCACCATCTCCCTCACTCCCCCTCCCAAGGTAACCAGCATCACCCCCAGCGTGGAAACCATCCATCACATTCCTTTCAGAACCCCATGCCCTCAAGCACACCCCTACCTCCCTGTTCCCTTTGCCTTGGGCAGTTCCTGCACACCATCCAAAAATGCCACACAGATTTCCTCTGGGACGGGTGCACTCCTGCACACTGCCATTGAAACTGTGAAGGTTGCCTCATCAACAAACAAGGCCTCCAAATCTGTCTTGGCTGGCAATCCAAAAACAGGTGTTGAAGCCCCTTGAAAGACCATGTTCATGAATGTTCAGGATGTGGAAGCTCACATCACAGTGCTCATGCATGTCCTTGAAGCAAGAAAGCGTAAAGCCCTCACCCCCTACCTTCCCACAGCATGGCACTCTTACTTCATTAGTACCAATCTCATACTTAAATAACCTAATTTACACCTATCACTACAGTATGGATTTCATAGTAGCATCCCACACATCAAAACTACATACCTACTCCCCTCCTCACTCGCACATTCAAATCCAAACACTACATTGGCCCATTATCACTCAAAGGTACAGAATCATACAAAACCTCTTCTTCCCCCATAATCCAGATCCCTCCTTCAGCATACCCTCTATTAATTCCTCCATTGATTCCACCTTATACCCATGCACCTGGGGCACCTTCTCCACCATCTGCCTTCTCATCTAGAGACTCCCTCCAAACTCACAAGCTGCCATCCATGACATCTCTGAAGCCTATCACACCATCCCACTACATCCATCCCAGTGGCCCAGGGTTATCATCTGGCTTGACCATGACTCCTTTGCCATCAACTCCTCCCACTGTTTTGGGTGCCATTCCACCTCTGGGAACTATAGTAAGGCCACCAATTGCAGCTGCGACATTTTTCATAGCCAAGGGATTGGTCCCATCTCCAGGTGGGTCAATGACCACTTCTTCATTTGAATTTGCTGCATGCACCTCAACACCTACAACTCACTCCAAAACTTGTGGGCCTCCCACATCAAACGCAATGGGGCCACATCTGGTATTGAGGATGCCAAATGCCAGATGACCAGCCTGAGGAATACAACAAAGATCTATCCTTCCCCATCCTGGACCTCTCCACCTCATCCACAAGATCCACTGATGATGCCCTCTACACCTACAACATTGACAACATTGACTGCATCTCCTCCCAGCTTGGCATTCCCTGGGGGGCCTCCAAAGATATTCCCTTCAACTCTGTTGCTCTGTTCATCAGCATCATGTGGGATCTGGACTCCAAGACAATCTCACTCTCACAAGCAAAGAAAGCTAAGTACCTGGCCGTGATTGCAGATTGGCAAGTGCACCCCATGCAGGTTCTTATGAACATCCAGAAATTGTATGGTAAACTCCTCCACACTTCTCTGGTGGTCCCTGCTGGCCATGCCTACCTCACATCCCTTGAATCCATGCTACCCCTTTTCCATGACCATCCTTTCATGCCACGTCACCCCCCCAAAGAATGTCATGCTGACCTGCGATGGTAATCAACTGTACTCCAATCCAAGTCCCTCCTTCATCCTATCCCAGGTCCTTGCGAAGTCACTAACACTCACACCTACTCCAATGCCAGCTCAGGCACAGGCCTTGCAATCTGGATCAATGGCCACTAGTGTGCCTGGTACCTTATCCCAGGCTGGTGCAGTTGCCTTCAAATTCCTTACCATATATTCTCTCCAACTCTTTCCAAGCCGTGCATGCCTCAAACTCTTTGGCAACAACCAAGACATTGTTGAAGGATGGTGGAAAGGTCACAGTCAGAACAAAGCCGTCAACAAGGTCTTCAAATGAATTCACCGCATTTCTGAAGAGGCTAAATGTTCCCTCCTCACCCACTATGTACCTAGCAAGCACAGCCCTGCTGGCAACCCTTCCCATGGTATCTTTCCCCCCACCTCTCATCTCCTTCCCACAATCCCCATTCCCCCCCCTCATCAGCTTCATCTGTAACATTCCCCA
The DNA here is from genome assembly GCA_000827395.1 of Paxillus rubicundulus Ve08.2h10. Taxonomy (NCBI): domain Eukaryota; kingdom Fungi; phylum Basidiomycota; class Agaricomycetes; order Boletales; family Paxillaceae; genus Paxillus; species Paxillus rubicundulus. The sequence goes on along the minus strand of KN824966.1, from coordinate 15,391 downwards.
GTTCAAATACAGTCACTGCCATGCTCCTGCAAGCCTCCCACTTCATGCACCCACCAAAATCCATTGTGACTTCAACACTGCCAATGCCCTCTCCACCAACTGGCTTGAGTGGCAAGGAGAAGGGCTCTTCCAAGCATCAGAAGCATAGTAAGTCAAAAACACACCACACTACACCCCTTGCATTACATCTTCCTAGCCTCCCCTCTGACCCTCTCTGCCTGACAGCCTATCCACTTGACCTCACCCTGCTATCCTCCACCCTTCATCCCCACTGCACTGCCAAGGACAGAATTCATCTATGGGTCCCACTCAATGCTTGCTCCCTCTCCATTGTCTCCCCCCTCATTGATCCCTTGTGCATTCAACAAGTCATCATCAGCACCTGGGCAGAGAGCATGTGTGAAACCTATGGATCTGGTCTCCTCATGTTCCACATCTTCTGTGACACCAGAGCTATCCTCAAAAACCAATGTGCTTTGACCCATTCTGACCTTATTTCCCTCTTCATTGGTCACCTTGCTGGTTCATACTCTGGTAAAACCATTTCCAACTACATCTTCAGTATTCATGCCTGGCACATCTTTCACAGTCAAACCTGGTCCCTCAATGACCTTGAGATTGACACACTTCTCACAGCTGCAAAACATCTCTCGCCTGCCTCCTCTCGTTGAAAGAAATGCCAACCATTCACTGTTGATTTCATCTCCACTATCACCAAGCATCTCACCCTTGACTCTCTGCTTGATGCTGCCATCTATGCATGTCTCACCACAGGCTTCTACACCATTGCCAGAGCTGGTGAGCTCACCATTCCCACTCTCACCTTGTTCAACCCCACTTGTCATATCAAGCAATCTGATATACAATTTGAACACAATCAAAATGGCATTGACATCACTGTGCTGTGTATCCCTCAAACAAAGACAAGTCAAGAGGGTGATGACCTATCTTTCCTTTGACAGGCACCCAACAACACCACTGACCTGTGTATTGCCCTTGACAACCACTTTGCTATGAATAACCCTCCCCCCAACATCCCTCTATTTTTGTACTGCTTCCATGACACCCACCATCCACTCACAAAACCCAAATCCATTCAGCATGTCACCAAAGCTGCCAAAACTGCCGGTCTCAAACCTCTACAAGGCCATGGCATGCACATTGGAGGAACGCTCAAATACCTCATGTGCAACATCTCCTTCAAAACAGTCAAAGCCAAGGGTCGCTGGAAAAGCAACACCTTCTAACTCTACCTGTGTAAACCCACTCAGATCCTAGTGGTCCACATGCATAAGCATCCTACCCTTCATGAAGAATTTGTGTGCTACACCATGCCTTCCACTTCTGCTCAATGCTCTGGTGAGTCTCCTTCCTCCTAGTATAGTGAGTATCCAAGGCTCACTTGATGCATTGTCAGACTCCTACCTTCATGGGGTTTGCAGCTCACCTTGTCTTGCAGAATTGTAGGTCACCTGGAAGCACTTCGCACTTTCACCCATCCGACTCCTGGCTCTTTCCTTTAGCACTGAATATCATTTGATATTTTGAAATACCATCTATTTCCACATTCACAAGTGTACCTCAAAGAATGTGACCTCCCTAGAGATTGTCTGGAACCCCGTGATCAGTTCCCAATACCCTGATATATCAGACACCTCTGGAAACCTCAGGATAGATATCTGGGTTTTGACAGATATTGCTGTTTCAAATTGACCATATCTCCATAGCCTTATGGATAGAATCACATGACATAGGGAGAAATTATGTAGCCAAGGATGTATATTATATATGATTCCACCAAAACTAAGTGAGATTCCTGACAAAGTACAGTGAACTCCAGAACTGGAACACCAACTCTGGAATCTTGGAAACCTGAAGATTATGACTCCACTCTACTGCTATGCAGAACCACTCAGAGTCTCAGATTCTGCTTGGAATCCATCCAGAGTCACTTGTGGTTCATCCAGAAGTTGTGCAGACTGTTGTCCTACTCTATCATCCTTTCCTTAGTGTTACTCCCAAGCCTCCAGGGGCATTCCATCATTATCTTCCATCATTTAACTCCATCTCCTTTCATGTTCCTGTTCCTAATCCCCTGTCATCATCAGTGAGTGCTTCTCCACCCACTCTACTACATGTATATATACTCACTTTTTACTTTGGATTCCTCAGTAGTTCTTTGCCATCCTCAGGCAGTGGCTGAGGTGAGTTTATTCTATACCTATTTACTACCCATAGCTAGTCCCTAGTAGTCTGGGAAATCACTGCCCATTTATAATTTTTGTCAATTCCCACATGGTCTGGCAGTGAATTTCACAAACCACATTGAAAGTTAGTATGGAAAGGGTTTTTGGAGTCACTGTATGTCAACATGATATGGAAGGATAAAGATTTATATAATATTATCTTTTGCCTACCAGATAATTATCAGAAGGGTGCTTGATTGATTCTCTGACACCAGAAACAAAAGCTGCTCAAAAAACCATAGAAATGAAAAGCCAAGCTGAGGTGGCACTACTCCTGGTTGGGTAAAAATGCAACTGTTGCTCAAAAAATAGCACCATGTTGCCATTGAAAGTCAAGTCTAGATGTAGAGCTGAAAGTAAGGCAAAGGGTGTTGACTATGAGGCTTATTAGGGCTCTGACCAGTCCAGTACCACAAAAATGGGAGGCAAGACTGGGGCTGTGGATAATGTAGAAATAGATAGCATCCTGTGGAAGCAAATGTAGTGTGCCCTTATAATTCAACAAGCACAAAAAGAAATTAACACATCCACACACTGAAGTCATGCCTAATCTCTAGAGAGGTGTTAAGATACTGAATCCTCCAGGCTGTCCGGAGTTGTCAGAGGCGGAGCGGACATCAGCTTCAACTTATGTGTTGTGCCCTTGTCCGAGTTCAGTCCGGTATTTACGAAGTGGGTGGAGTAACAGCAGAGCAGAGTAGCAAAGGGTTTCAGATGTCAGAGGGTCAGAGTGATGACAAGAAGACTGGCTTCAAGTGTTGAGTAAGGGACTTATGTTGGACAGAGAGGAGGGGTGATCAAAGTCGATATTTGAACTGAGGAATACAAAATACAAGAGGGGTTTATATACTACAAGGACAAGTAAACATGGAGGGCACCAGAGTGCCGGAGTGAAGCGGAATGTGAGTCAGAGGTGTCAAAGAGATAGGATGAAGTCGGGGAATGTCAGAATGAGTCGGAAGTTGGATTAATCAGAAGGTGGGATTATTAGATATGACAAACGTCTGTCAGAAGTGAAGGATGAGGAACAAGGTATGGGGATCAGGGGTAAGAGAGATAGGCAGAAAGGCAGAAAGTGATAAGGCAGAAAAGCAGAAAAGCAGACTTGGGTATAGGCGGAAAGTGGATTTGGTGTGGAGTAGGCTTTGGAGGAGCGGAGTTGACTGGTGTGACATGGGATATGACAAGAGACCAGATATCCCCACTTTTCCTATGATCATGCAAGTACTATACAGTGAAGTGATGCAACAGACAAAGTCTTGCATGTCCCCACAACCATCACATATGTGCCTTTGCAGGTATCACAAGATTTGCTTATATGATCAATACCTTATTATCAGTCAACCCACAGAAATTGTTCACATATGCCTCAACACCACCATACTTGTCCCTGAAAAGCCCCAAGGTTGCATGCATGGTCTCATATCTAAGTTTCAAAAGGGCAGTTGAAGGGTGGTTGGGGAGGTCATTTAGCACAAAAAATACTGCCTAGCATACCAAGATGTGAGCATGTGTAGCATGAGTTCTGTGTTAGCCACAAACTACAGATCTTTCAAGAGCCCCTTGGGGACCTTTTCATGATCTGGTTCATGACCTATTCAGGCAAGAGAGCAATCTTGACATGTGAGATGATTGTCTATGCCTGCAAACCATGACAGAGTTGCACAGTTTTCTTGCTGGCTGCAATAATACCATTCCAATCTCTGCCCTCTGGATCTGTCAGCAGTGTCTGTTGATTGAAAGAGTCATAACACAATCTGACTTGGACAAACCTGTACAATGAAATAGAAATGCCAGTGGAGTTTGGTCTAGACCAATCAGTGTTCCATGAGGCCTACACAAATTATGGCCACACAAACCTTCTTCCATGATATTAGAGACCTCCGCACCTCTGTACACATGCGCTGACTTTGTCATGACATCTAGAGTACTTGGCGGTAGGGTAGGATCCAAGATTGCAAACGTTGCAAACACCAGATAGTTGAAACGGGCGGTGGTCCTGACAGCCCGTCTGCGACATATGCGGGGCCAAATCGCGGTCATAACGACTAGGCCGAAGTTGAAGCCTGAAGCCTAGTGAAGGTCAAGATAAAAAGTGTTCGGTTACCTTAAATAGTAGGCTCCTACAAATACTATATTCGGCCATCCCCAAGGCACGTCAAATAGTCCTGTCTCTTATGAGTCTTATCCCATCCATGATCAGGAAACGAAACCGTCCACAACCCCGAGTCCGAGAAAAGTCACCAGAAGAAGAAACCACATCACTCAACGTCTTCGATGAGGACGAAGACAAGTCACTTCCGTGTGTAGTCTCACCAACCAGGTCGATAATCATACTTGTCTACTGACGAAACATGCCCACCCATCCAGACTCTCAGAGCTCCTCGAGCTTCGCAAGATACGTAAGGCCCGACAGGGCATCGACGTACACAAACTTTCCAAAGGGGACGTCAAAAAGCGGCGGCGGCGAAATACCGAGGATGAGCCAGAGGACCAGGGCGGGTTGAAAGTGGGTGCCAAGGTCGAGGATGAGTGAGGTCCTTGCTGTTTGTCGCTCTCTACAAGTCGGCTAAACCCGTACCTCTGTCTTGCGTTGAAATCAAACAGTGACGAAGAGGACGTGGATGCCAAGGCCAGACGCGCCGTTCGGACGAGTAACTTTACCCAGCAGACCAATACGTTGGACGTCGACAAACACATGTATGTATTCCGCGTCCTTTCTCATCTCATGGGCTGGTCTGAAAGATGTCAAGGATGGCATATATCGAGGAGAACCTAAAGATTAGACGTCAACAACAGGATACCTCGGAATCCAAGCCACAAGGTCCCAACGACGAATTCGAGCTCTCCGAGCGGTGGAAGACTGACAAGAGGACAGCCGACGAGGGTAGCGTCACCAATAGTCTTTCGATGCTCACAGCGATACCTGAGGTCGATCTCGGAATGGAGTAAGTGCACTTGAGCAAAACTCTTGATAGCACGTTAAATGGTTCTTGATAGCACCCGGTTGAGGAATATCGCAGAAACGGAGAAAGCCAAGCGCCAGGTTGCTGAAGAACGCAAGGAACACAAAAAGGCGAATAATGACGAGGAGCACCTCGTTGCTACCCGATGTATACATCTTTCCTGCCACATAGATATGGCCTCTGACTCTCTCCATTCAGTCTATCGTCCACACCTCAAACAAAAGACAGACGCAGAGATCATGCGAGATGCGAAGCTTGAGGCTAAGGGTATGCGTCCACGGGAAGACCGAAAACCACGGAACGACAGGCCGCAAATGGCTACTGATGAAGTGGTATGTGTGATGCTTCGACGGAGCTTGTTCTACGCTCATCAGGGTATCATAGGTCATGGAACGGTTCAAGAAGAGGATGCGAAGATGACCCGAGCTCATCGTCATACCATCTTTCTTTTACTATGCAATCCGAGAATCCGGGTGTTTCTGCAGACTGGAAGGATTGGGACAAGGGTGTTTGAACTCCCTCGTACATTGTCGCTGCTGCGAAGAGTCTATGGAGGACAGGTCGAGTGTGCTCGAAGCCAGTACCATTGTGATCTCGAACCATTACCGTGTAATGCCTCTTCGTGCGATGGCTATACTACTCAATGAGAATAGAAAATTTCCGTTCTGCTAGACTGGGCTGTGCCCATCCATTACAATGGTCCGCTTTGGAATTATTGGCTATGATTTGCAAGCCTCCCAATCATGTTGACATTATCCGATATACATGGCCTGCACCAATTTGTACGCCACACTTCCACTGGTACATTGTATGCAGTGATGCAATATTGTCCTTTACATAAATAAGTGGCAGATCTACAAGGCCACAATATATAGGGCTACTCTCAAAGCGCCAGCGCCAACGCCTTCAGCTTCTCGAAATTAGGTGTACCAAGGCCGGTGACTGCCGATGCCATCAATCACGGAAGGTGCAACCAACTAACTTGAATCCGAAAGGTCACTCACCGGGATCCCATCCAATAGTAGCGTTGAAGCCCTGTGTACCGCATCCCGGGTTGTTGCCCTCCGTGATATCGTTCAGAGCCGTGTAACCGTCCTCGTACAACCACTGGTTCAAGAACCCAAGAGGTGACTTTCCGGCAGTGATTCGAGCGTCGTTGAGCATCGAGATGAAGGAAGCAAAGGTAGGCGAAGAGCAGGACGTGCCAGCGACGTAGCCTTCCTCACCTTGGTAGATGATGAGGAAGTCGTATGCCTGGGCGGCGACGTCGGGGATACCCTGCCGAACGTCGAGTAAGACATCTATGCCAGTGTCATGTTGGTGAGGTAAGAGTACTTACACGACCGGCGCTGAAATGAATTTGTCAGCTTGAGTGTAAGTGAAAGGTTGAGAGGAATACACTTACGGGTTGTACAAGCCTTCATAGGTACCATGAGCAAGACTGTCCAGGTACATGGGGACTACAGTGTCTTGGTATGCGGGACGAGGGAACTAGCGGCGGTGATGGTCAGAAGCATATTCAAGCGTAACCACGAAGAGATACCAACGTAGTTGCTGAACCCTCCACCAGAGAACCAGGCGGCCGTCTCAGGAATGTTGATGGTACCTCCAACGGAAGTCACGCTGACGACGAGAGACAAAACTCAGAAACGTTCCAAATTCCGAGTGATACTAACTCACTAGGGGCAGGCGGCAGGGAATACGGGAAGGAAGACAGTCCTATTGGCGCCGACGTTGGCGTAGCACTGCTGGGTTGCCGGGTCTGGGTCACCGTCTCCGACACCGCCGTCACCAGACGAGAACATGAGGGAGACACCACGAGCACCGAGAGCAGCAAACCCAGCACAAACACGGGAAGCGTAGGCGAATGGAACTGATACGTTGGAGTGAGAATATGCCAAACTAGAAGTTAACTCGGCATATCTACCTGTCTGTTCGTCATCACCGTAACTCGTAGAGATCGTCTGCGGGATGTATTCCTGGGAGGAGATGTAGTCCAACCACTGAGATCATTGGTTTGTGAGAGTTGGGCTACTCGAAATAACAGTTAAAGGGACGAAACGAACGTAGCTGTAAGGTTCGTTCGTATTAGTGGACGTTTCCATGTCTGGAATGTAAGGAGGTTCGCCATCAGTCGAGTAGAAGGTTCCGGGAGTCGGGTATGTCAGTCCAAAAGCAAACTGGGTGTCCAAGTTGGCCTCCACACCAGCATCTGCGTAGCTCTGGTTGTTCATGCCACCTAGGAAGGAGGATATCAGCTAGTCGGCTGCTTTCCGGTCACGGAGAATACTCACCATTGACAGAGACGAAGGTGTAGTTGGACCCGTACGCTGTAGGGTTTTCCAGCTGGTAGAACTGCTGGAGATCCATGTTGTTTGCGTACTGGTCGAGGTATCCAGTGAGGGCAAGTTTGTTGCAGTTGGTGGCGGAAGTGTTGTATCCAACGGCGTTGTAAAGCTGCCTGAGGCACGAGACAGTGATCTGTAGAACAGAATGGTTAACAAGATTTCGAAGCCGCTCAGGGTTGATATACCGTGTTGTTGCAGCTCGCATCGACTTGGTTGCCAGCTGGCCCAGTGATCGTGCCGCTAGTGGGGCTCGACGAACCAGGCGACACTGTGTTTGCCCAATGTAGTATGCTCTTGAAAGCCTTGAAACGAGCGAACATCGTGGTGGGTTGAATCAGCTCAACATGTTCGTGCAGTAGCTCCGGAAGGCTATAAGTGGTAGTTCTGACGATGCTTTCGCCAGTCTCGGAGTGGGTGTAAACATGGTATTTCTGTATGGAGCGCTGTTGGTATACCGAAAACTCGATGATTGGACGAGATCCTCACAGTATCAAGCATCTCTTCTGCAAGGCTAACGGGGACGCGAATGGTGACCCAGTCTTGGGCAGATGAACGGTACAGGTGCTCTTCCTCGATACCGTGCGAGGCGAGCCATTCGCTGACTACATCGAGGGTCTCGGGGTGGGGTGCCATAAGGTCCTCGGTCTCCTCCTTTGACAAGTGAGCACCATAGCGTTCATGCTTGGGATCGCTGACTTCCCAGAGGTGTTTTTCCAGGATGGGGAAGTGAGGTTGGGGAAGAGCGATCTTGAGCTCGAGCGTGTGGCGGGAAGGCGCGGGACCATGTCTCACCCAGCCACGAGGAGGCGCCCCGATGCTCTCCTTCACCTTGTGTTGAAATCCCTTGTAGGAAGCCGCCTCGACCAGTGCGGCTGCGAAGGGAAGGCTGAGTGATACGAGTCTCATCGGTCAGTCGGATGAGGAAGGGCCTGCGAGTGGGACCTACTAGGCTCAATGTGTACTTCGGGAGTTAAGGGTTCATATATCAGCTCGTGGCGCATTGCTAGTGATTTTGGGACCATGTCATGCCGTGATTCTCGACAACAACTCGTGGTCGGAACTTTGGCAAAGCGCACGATAGCGTACGATCCACTCAATGCACGTGATCGTTGTGGGAGTTGCGCAAAACCATGCTTAATATGTAAGGAGCACCTCCCTTGGTGCAAAAGCGCACGAAAAGAGGCTCTTATCGCCCTTGAAATAGGACGTGGGCGTATGGTCGACCCGGACGCGGCTTTGATCAGCCAGTGAAGCCCCATACATATCGATATTTTTGCGATGTGGCAAATTGAATGTGCGGCATAACTAAGTAGCAGGGATATTAATACCAAACACCATTTAATTGAACGTTCTGGATGACAGACCTAATTTTATTACCATCAGATGGAAAAAAAAAAAGTCTGAGTACCGATTCAAATGGCCATCAATGTGGCCGTGCAGGGTCCCGTTGACGTGTCTTATTGTGTTCATTGTCGAGGTTGGAAGATAAGATGACCATGTGTCGTTGTTTGTGTCTGTTGTCCAAAGGCTTTGAGCTTTGAGTGCGGTGATCGCAAAGTGGAGAGATATTCAAGCAAGGCAAAATAAGATGGCCCCGACAGATTCAGTGTCTGTATTTGCCGAGGGAACGTTCGAGGAGCAGGTACAACGAAAACTTAAACACTATGTTGTCAGGAGACTCAAACGATCTTGCAGATCCAAGAACTTTTGGACTACACCGCGCGGAGTAACCCTGAGGATGAACGCACCGCTCTGCAGCAGTCCTTCAAAGATATCACAAAGACAGACGAAGGAGAAAAGCCAATTGGAGAGGACGAGGATAGACGGCGAAAAGTCTTCAACCTTGTGCTGAACAATACCAAGGGAGTAGGGGAGGGAAATGAGCAGGGTATGTACCTGTGGAATCCCTCGACTTACTTTCTGAAGTTCTAGCAGAGATCGAGGGCTTTTTCAACCTCTTATTCTCGCATTTGTTCACTCTGTGGCAGGTTGACTCGCCAGAAACGAGGCAACATGTGATCTTTCTGCTCACCGTCATCTCTGCATCGCCTTCTGACAACTCGTCGGTGAAATATCGCATGTAAGTTGTGGTGACGGCCGCGGTGGTACATTTCACTGACCTTGGACCAGACTGTCCAATTTATTCAACACTACCCCTCGGTCTTCTGCATTGCGCCCACCCATATATACAACGCTCCTCCAGGTCGCGGTGGCGAACAACGAACTTGAACTTCTCGCACTGTCAAAATCTGACGTCGAAAGGTGGCTGAAGGAGTGGGAAGTCTCCGACGAAGGGAAAAGCCAGTTCCTCAAAACTATCGTTGACACCCTTACCCAAGCTGGCCAACAGTATGCTGTCCTCCTTCATCTCCAAGTGTTTACTCACCCTCGTCACTAGGGAATCTGCTTACGACTATAGAATTCTACACACCCTCTCACTCCCGCCATCCTCCCCAGAGGGCCAGTCAGCCGCCGTTGGCACAATCGCTGCTGCGCTTCGTCTGCCTACCGTCTTCGATTTCGATGCACTGTACAGCCTCGATGCTGTTATTGCTGTAAAAGACCACGAACTCTTCCCACTCCTCCAGATATTCTTGAACAACGGTTTCCCCGAGTTCAGCGCATGGGCAGACAGTCATTCTGCCGTTCTCGAAAGTTACCGTGCGTCTTTCTCACCAACATCTACGTGACCGTATTGAAAATGTGTCCACCGCAGAACTCGAAAGACCACAGCTCGAGCGCAAGATACGCCTTCTCGCGTTCTCTTCTCTCGGCTTTGATTACATAGGACGCAACCTTCCCTACTCTACCATCGCTTCGACCTTGCACATCGACTCGTCAGAGGTAGAAAAATGGACCATCGATGGTAAGCCAACTCGAAGGGTCAAGAGATCGTATCATTGATATTCGTCCAACTTCCCCTAGTTATCCGAGCTGGTCTCCTCACTGGAAAACTCTCCCAAGCGACACAAAGTCTCTACGTCAACGGTTCCTCCGCTCGTAAGTTCGAGCGCGAGCAATGGGAAGCACTCGAAAAACGGCTCCTTGCATGGAAAGCGGGGCTGGCAGGCGTTATTGAAGTCGTCGCAAGTGCACATAAGTGGGGAGGTGGTGTAGCGGAGGTTGTTCAGGCGGCTCAAAATGAGCAGGGGACCCAGGTAGAAGGCACTGCTTGATTGGAAATCTTTGGGTAGAGTAAAAAAAATGGTGCCTGCTTGCTGGCATGTTTCCATAGACCAATCTTAAGAGAATGGACTGGCTCTTACCGGGACACCTTGATCTGGTGCTGACCACAGGTTTGAGCGCTTGAGCTTCTGTCGGAAATTTCCTAAGTTCATTGTAATAACGTACAATTATGATGCTATCACAATCATGATTACGAGTCTGTGACTCGTTGGGGGCATCGCCCCCAATCCCCCTTGGTATGCTGCAGGATGATGGATGGACCACTGCTGGGGACATGTTGCCAAGGCCTTGTTCCTTGCCCAGGCAACATGCCCCAGCAGTGGTCCATCTCCTGTCATCCTATTTATTGATTTTTTGTTTAATGCAGAACCATAGTCACTATATACTGTCATTCAAGAACACCTCTAAGTACTTCTATATATACCACAATTCACTATTTTTGTATCATTCTGTTCTGTTGGAAAACCAACCTTGACATCTGGGATTGAGGAAAAGATGTGATTTGAACTGGTAATTTTTGGTTAGGGTTAGAATTTATGTGGCCTGACTTGGTGCACATAGTGGACATCTTGTCAGGCTCCTTCCCACCGCTGCCTCGAGTGTGAGGGGGCAACTTGCTAGGGAGGGGGTGATATGTTGAGTGGTAGTACTATTTTAAGAACTTATTAAGTCACGTGGTCCTGCTCCAAATTAAAACCCAGCCCAACCTTAAACCCCCTCACACTTTCAGCAGTGGCTGGAGTGTAATGTCTGTAAACAGCATCAGCCACTGGCTGACAAGGTGGACAATCAAAAAAACCATGCAGAATGACATTAGGGTTAGGATAATAATATTAGGGTAGGTATTCAGGTTGCCATATACATACATGGTGCTGCCTACTGCTAATCAAGCATGTGCAGCTGCCGGTCACCCCACCTTAACAGAGATCTGGCAGCGTGCTTTTGAGAAGTTTGGAGTTCAGCCATGCCTCTGGCAGCTCAAGGTTGCAGAAGCGCTCTTGATGTCATCTGCACCACTGGTACTGGGATGGGCAAGACACTCAGCTTTTGGTTGCCTTTACTATTCTGTCCTGAGGGTATACAGATTGTTGTTACACCACTAAACATGCTAGGGAAACAAAATGCTGCCTCACTGGCGAGAGCTGGCATCCAGGCAATAGCCATCAACTCAGAGACATCAACATTATCTAATTTCACAGTGAGTATCATGACAAAGAGCTTGAATTGCAACACTGACCTTTGAGATTGAAAGGTGATCGAGTTGCTCAAGTACTGGGCAATTATTGTTAGCCCTGAACAGCTGATGAAGGCCAATGGTGATTTTGAGAAGCAGCTAAAAAATACTCTGTTTGCATCACAAATTATCAGCGTGGTCATTGATGAAGCTCATTGTCTCACCAACTGGGGGGACTTTCGTCCAGAATACAAAGAGCTTTGATGTCTCCGCTACATCCTACTGGATACAATCCCCATCATGATTACCTCAGCAACCCTCACCAAAGATATGCTCTCCAATGCCCTTCAACTCCTTCACATGCACCATGATAAGTTGACTACCATCTGCTGAAGTAGTGACCGCCCAAATCTCAAAATTGGTGTTAGAAAAATCAAATATGCATTGAATAGTTATGCCAACCTTGCATTTTTTATCCCCACTGGGTGGAAGATCAGTGACCCCCTCCCGCCCAAGTTCCTCATATTCTTTGACGATATACAAGATGTAATCAATGCAGCACGATACCTGCACAGTTGCCTACCTCTGGAAAAGCAAGACCTGATAAAATGGTTCAATGCAGACATGACCACCGCATACAAGGAAGTGGAATTGACTCACCTCATCTCAGGAGAAAGGAGGGGCTTTGCAATGACTGAGTCCTTTGGCGTGCTGAGCACTGCATGGGTTGATCACATAGAATTTAACATACCCACCTTACACAGGGCATGGACGTGTCAGATATCAAACTCATCATCCAATGGCATGCGACCTGCAAGCTTGCAACCCTATGGCAGCAGTTTGGACATGCAGTGTGGAACAAGGAACTCACTGGGACTGTCATCTTGTTTGCAGAAAAGGACTTCTTTCACAATGAGCATGAGGCCAAGAACACTAGGAAGAGGCAATGAGAATCAACATGCAAACAGAAAGCAAGCAAAAAACTCATGCAGCAACCAGCAACCAAGCACCTTAGGTTAACAGTGCCTTCCAAGTCCAGTACATCCAATGGTGGGAATGCTGGGCCTGAGGGAGGTGACTCGGACAGTGAGGAATCAGATGAAGAATACCTGGGAAATAGTAGTGCACCATGTACCTTGGACGACAACGGCAGACTGAGCCATCTACCGCAGGACTCAAACACCAGGCTTGCAGATCTGAAGGACACTCTGGCAGAAGCAGCATGAGCAAGGAACTTGAAGCAAATGGGCCATCCTGAGAAGTGACATAAACAAGAACTTGATCCAGTGATGGATTACCTGATTAATACTGAGAAGCGTGTGGGCTTAATGTGCAGAAGGAAGGTCTTTGATGTTTGCTTTGAGAACGATGCAGCTGGTGGGAAATTATGATTTGTTTCAATCTCAATTACTCATACTAGTTCCTTCAGACACTGACCACCTTGAGTGCAATGAACAACTACCAATGGGCTGTGACTGCTGTTGTATCTCTTCACCTCCCATTTGCTGTGATATTCACAATCCTGCCGAGTTCACTGAGTTCATGTCCAACTTTTCCAAACCTCTGGCCCCTCCTGCATGCTCATGTCTTCCCAAGTATGACAGAACGCAGCATGACTATACTCTTCTGGATGCCATAGGCCAATGGCAAGAGCAGACAACAGCCTCTGTTTATGGTTGGCACCACCTGAATGGCATGGGCCCATCCATCCTCATGTGCAATGCCATCGTTGAGCGCATTGTCGACTGTGCTCATCACTGCAAGATAGCCTCTGTCCAGGAACTTAAGAGAGAGATGGGTTGGTCTGATGCTGACCAATTTGGTGGTGAGGTCATCACCCTCATCCAAAGGCACGCAGCACCTCTTGCAACACCTTTCGTGTCCACCCCTCTCAGACTGATAACATCCAGCACTGTCAATGCCACTCAGGCTCTCCAAGTTCCTTCACTCCTCAATACTACTCAAGCAGGTCTATCAAATGTCGGTGCCCCGGTCCCCAAGCGTAAGATTAGGGTGGTGCCTGTGGGGAGGAAGATCACAATGGTAAGTTCTAGTTTACCACTCAGCTGATGACTACTCAATATTGATCGACACAGTCAATCCAGCATGCAACTGTACCTGTTCAAAAAATCCATCATGCACTGCCACAGCAGCAGGGAAAGAGAATGTAGAGGGCCAGGGAAGGTTCGACATAACGTAGTCTAGCATAATTCTACTAGCACATCATCCATTCCTGCTGCCACGTTGTCACCTACCTCAGACTCTGTAGTCTGGTCTTCACCCTCCCCTTGCATTGCCTTGTGCATTAATTCCCGTCCCTTGTCCATTAAATCAACAATTTCATGTCAACTTTTTCTGCCTATAGTTACAGTGTGTGGGGAGTGGGTCTCCAATCTTATAATCAGCCCCTTGAAGGTCTTTGTCATATTGGGATTGGTGTGCTTGATGCTAAGGTGAGTGTGAAGAAAGTTTTTCTGTAAATTGCTTGAACATTTCAATAGGCCTGGACAAGTGGAGACTTGAGCAAGATCTGCCCCATAGTGTGGTTGAGCCCTTTCCCGCTGTTCTTGACCTATAGAGCAATCAATAATAAATATATATGGTGTGTAGAATCATCTTACATTGGTAAGCAAGTTATTGAGCTCCACGCACCAATCTACAGCCCGCCATTTTGCAGCTTGCCCAGTGGGATTAACTAACCAATGATATTGTACAGCACATCTGGTGTAGTAGTTGGGGTCCATCAATATTGACTTGGAATTGCTGACCATATTCACAGTGCAACACACCTGAGGCCTGGAGGATAGACAAAGTGCACATTGACAAGAAAGTTTGTCATCTGCATAGCATACTTTAGTTGTATGTACTACTGATCCCCAAGACTCCAAGACCCTTCATTCTGATCCTCATGACATGTTGAACAATAGGCACAGGCATCTTTCAGCCTGCTGATGTGGGTCTAAACCGTGTTATCAAACATCGCCTCAAGCAGCACCAGATGCAATACCTCATGGATTCACACCAAGAATAAATCAAGTGTGGACTGACCACTGACCAGATTAAATTCACAACATCACTCCCGGCCTTACAGGATGCATCTGTTTCTGCTGTCGTAAATGTGTATGAGTTCATGACCAGGTCATTTGGGCAAGAACTGGTCAAAAAAGTTTGTTTTTTTTGTTTTGTTTCTTATACTGTTCTCATAATGTGTTACAGTCTTGGGAACAGTGCCGGGTTAAGCAATGGAACCTACATCAGCAAACCACAAAAATGCAGCTAACCATGCACAGCACACTACAGTGGTAAGGCCTCTTCCACAACAATCCACAGTAGTTCACAGCACCACAACACCACAGCAGTTCTCATGGGTCTACAGTACTACTTAGCTAGTATTATAATATTAAGATAACAGATTATGTATCATAACTTTGCCAAAATTTGTGTTCATATTTCTATCTTTGTCAGCGTCAG